>QANZ01051290.1:0-26167 GCA_003254925.1 Chamaecrista fasciculata | reverse complement strand
TAATGACTTTGGTAAATGATTCTTCTTATGAGGACCTCCTCACATGATTAGGCTAACCTTGTATGTGTTTGGACTTGGAGCAGGGACAAGAATTTTAAAAACCTTATCAGTGTTTATAGAAGGATTAATTTATAATAAATAATAAATTTCAAAGACTAAATCAAACATTTCAAAAAATAAAGATTGAAATAATTACTTTCGTATTAAAAATTAAAAAGTTAGTAATTATATATTGTCTATTAATAACATTGGGAGCAAGATTAAAACTAACTAAATTAAGTTGTGAACTAACTTCTTACTAATTCACCAAACCTTTTTAGAAAGAAAAAATTCTTTTAATTAGCTCCATTATCAAAACATATGTGGTACCAGAATTAAATGAAGGTGGAAGACTCAGCTAGTCAACTTGATCAAATTAATGACATTTTCATTTGGGGTTTAGTTTCATTTTAATCAAAGTTTGAATTGGGTTTTATTTATATTATTTTAAGCATCAAAGAGGGTCCGTTTGGTTGGGTTTGAGGTAGGTAAAGGAAAGAGTTTTACAAGGGAAAAATTGTGAGGGAAAGGAAAAGTAGTTGAGGGAATGTAAAGTAGGTAAAATTGAAAGTGTTTGGTATAAAAAGGTAGGGGAGGGAAAGTAAAATAGATATAAAAAGAAAATGACAAAAATGCCATTCCCACAACCACCATAAGATCACCGGCGCCGCCGCCCACCGTCGCTGTCCACGGTGGTCGGCGCCGCCGTATACGGTGGTCGGAGCCGCCGTATACAGTGGATTAGGAAGAAGATAGGATGGGAGCCGCCGTATACGGTGGTCGGAGCCGCCGCCCACCGTCGCTGTCTATAACATGTTTTTTCCAAGGATAAAACTTACATCAAGTTCCCTATTCCACCAATCATAAGTTTTGATTACATTCTCTCTCTTCAATGATTGATCATGAAAAAGTGGTGTTTAATATTGTCTCTCTATCATGATTGGTCATATATTAAATTTTTGCCACGTGTCAAATGTTGATTGGAAAACTTGATAGCAAAGATGTAGGGAACTTGATGTAACTTTTGTCCTTTTTCCAATTGTCTGTGTAAAAGTCTAAGCAAAAACTAATCTCATTCAGGTTGAGAGCGAACAATTAAAACTCTCCAAAAAATATTGACTCAAGGACTCGAACTTAGGTCTCTCGACCTTGAGTACAACTCGCTTATAATTACACTAAACACCGAAAAATGAGCACTGAACAGTTTAACAATGTTCTATATATATTTATTCCATGCAATTTGCCAAAAACAAACAATTATTATTTATTAGACAAATTTAAAACTCAAACATCTAGCCATCCACTTGCATGTTGGTGGGTTAGAATGCAAAAAAAAAAATGTTATTATTAAAATGTCTTGTTTGTGAATAATACATGATGTCATGCACTAAATGAATAAGCTTTTAATTTGGATGATATATATATTAAGCTGCTCATTCAATTAAAACCAACCTGAAAATACTTTCCCCTCATGTTTTCACCTTTGTTAGGAGAATTTCACAATGAGGAGATTGTGCAAAATTTTGGGCTCCACATTTTTTGGGGTTTTGTGGGCAGCCCAAACTGACACCACAAATATGACTCTAGATTTGAAAAATCAATCAAGCCATAATAACATCACAAATCTCTCCTTTCCCTGGAGAAATTTTCTTCCCACAAAATTGGGTTATCATGTTTTTGCTGCATGAGGCTGAGTGACAGTGACATTACTCTCCAGAAAACTCAAAACTTGTAGATTCATCCTCATCTCCTTCCAAAAGAAAAAAAAGCAACCTGCATTTATCAAGCAATTGGAGTTATTCCAATATTTGGACACTGAATAAGCAATTGGAGTCTTTCCATAACTGAAACACCAATTTTTCTTTAGCAAGGTTGGTTTGATGGAACCTCTTTTTCATTGTTGTGAGAAAGATTTGTTAGGTTGAGTCACTCCATCAAAGAAGCCCGTTAAAAATGAAACTCTAATATGCTAGAAAATACTGAGTTTTGGCCAAATGGGCTTCCTTCATAGAATGACTCAGCCCAACAATATGATTTCATACCATTAGTTTAGAGAAATGAGAAATCTCAACAAAAATCAAAATTATATTAGATTTGTCATCAAATTTTAATTAATTTTTTTAACAAAAGGACGGAATTGATTGTAATTACACATTTTAGAGACTAAATTTTATCTTTGAGTAACTAAATTGAGAAACCTATTAGTATTATTAATTTACTAAAAAAAATGCATACCTATTGTCTTTCACATGCATCTTTTCTTGTTGAATCTATCTTCATCACCCCAAACTATAAAGAAAGGATCATCACCCCAAGTTCTTCAAACGGAGTTCCACAGCCTTGAGATCACGAAGATGCTGAAACACTTCTTGAAGAAGATCATTTCCTTTGTCTCCATCCTCTAAAGGGTCTGTTTCAATGGTTTTCAACCTCTCATAAACTTGATCCACCACCTTCTCTTCCATGGAAGACACCTTCTTGCTTTCTATTTCTACTTCAGCTTCAAGTTGTCTCTCAAATTCTGGAAGCAGCCTCTTTGATAAAGAATCCATTGTCCTTTCTTGGGAATATTCATTATCATCCAACAACCCATTGGAATTTTCCCCATTCATTTCAATTCCATCATCAAGGAGATTCTCATTTTCACCCAAAGTTATAAGCTTTTCCTCCAATGATCTGAGCTGATCCAAAATTGACACCCTCTCTTCCTCAAATTCTGCTAAAGAATCATCAAGATCAGCACTTATTTGTTTCACACAGTTTAGTGTCATTTCCTCCAAATTTGAAACTGTATCAATAGATAGCTCATCACTATCACTACTGTTGTTGTTACTGCAAGTTCTCAACTTTTCCTTTGATTCATAATCTATGACCTTCTGCTTAAACTCTTCCAACTCCTTCTCGAGTTCTTGCTTCTCCTTCTCTCTTTTTGTCATCATTTCATTCAGAAACTGAAGGGCTTCTTGATCATACTCTGATTGTTCTTCCATCATCCTCTGGTATTGAAGTGCTTCCATCTGCATTGCTGCTTTCTCTTCTTGAAGTCTGGTGATCATAGCCATTGTCTGATTGGCTGCTATTGCTGATGCACTTCTTTCTTCTTCAAGTTCTTGGTATAAAGCACTTAGTGTCTTTCTTTCAGTCTTTAGAGCTGTTTTTAGCAGTTCTATTGTTAGCACTGGATCACCATTTTCATCCACAGATGATTCTTCTGCCCCCATCAGTTTCCTATAGTGCAGATCATCAACTGAGCTTGGAGTTTCAGGAAGCTTGTCTTCTTCTACCTCTTTTGAATCTTTATGATTCTCACCTGCTTTTATTGGATTGGCATTGTTATTGTTCAATTAAATAGATTGGAAAATGCCAAAAAAAGAAAGAAAGAAAGAAAGTGTATCTTTTTCTCTAATTAGTTGTTCAGAAGAGCTTAAATACATACAAGTTTATCACTTAATCCGCGAAAATCTAATTTGAGCACTTCATTCTTTGAAAGTCGTGGAGACAATATAATATAGTCTCTTAAACTTATTTTTTGATTACTAACTTGTAGGGATAAAATGATTAAAATGTAGGAATTTCATAATTTTCAGAGACTAGAGTATAAATTAGATTTCAAGGATTGAGCTATTAGTTCATGCATTTTTAGAGACCAATTTATATGTTTATTTATTTTCAAAACTTCAATAGTTCAATATATTGAAAAAGAAATGGAGAGAATAGGAATAGATATAGAAGATGGAGAACTTACAAAGGTTATTCTGAGCAATGAATTCATCAAAGGCATTAGGAACTTCAGCATCATCATCACTTGTGGATGATTGATCTTCTTCAGATTGAGGCAATTTTCCTATAAAGAGAGTGAAAAAAAAGAAAGAATGAATCATGCTGTTTTATTCAATCTGCATATATATGTATGCTGGTTTTGATGAATAAACTAGCCAACTAGGAAACACAAGTAACTAAGTGTGTAAAGATAATGTTGTTTCACTTCTCATAAATCATGTAATTCCTTGTACCTTGTGGTGCATTATCTGGATCTCCCATGGGCACTTCTTCATTGACACCATCATTGGAAATATTTTGAGGATGACAGAGATTATTCTGAGTAATGAATTCATCAAAGGCATTCTGTACTTCAGTGTCATCATCATCACTTGTTGAAGATTCATCATCTTCTTGTGCGCATTCATATGAGCAAATTGGTTCTTGAGATTGAGGCAGATTGGCAGTATCTTCTAGTTCTTCCAAGGAAGCTTCAACATTCTTGCCATCATTTGGTGAAGTTTCAGCCACTGAATCTTCTTCTCTTAACCCTTCAACTTCAAGCACTATAGAATCCTCCAAGCAAGTCAAACTAATGTTAAATCTTTCAAAATCTCCCACCCTTTTCTTCTCTGAATTTTCAACCACTCTCATTTTTTCTGCTTCAACTTGAGATTCAGACTCAAAAGCTTCAATCTTTTCCTCCTTCTCCCTCTCACCCTCATCTGAATCCTCTGATCCAAGATTCTTGCAGGTTATATAGTCTATCAAACTGACAGGAATCAAACGATGGGTATCACTATCACATGCCACATACTTTTCAAAATCCACATTCACTACTTCAAGTGATCTATCATCCTGTTCTGTAATGGCAAAATCCTCATCTTCTTCCTTCTCATCTTTCTCATCAGAATGCAAGTTTGACACAGAACTTGATCGATCCTCTGCTGCTTCTCTGAGAATAAAGCTTTCAATATCAGAAAGTATCTGATGATGATGCTCATGATCTTCTTCTCCATTGTTTTTCTGGTCTTTATCATCACTTTCCTCTTCATCTTCTATTGGTTCTACAATCAGAGTTCCTTTGCTTGCATAATCCCCATCACCCCAAGAGGGTTTTTCCACTAACAAACAAGGAGGAGGAGGGTAAAATCTGTTACTCAAGCTCTTACAGCAGCAAGAACATTTTTTGATGTCACTCTCACCATCTTCAAGCTCATTATGGCTAACCCATGAAAGGAAAGCAATCCTATGTCTCATTCCGATGGAGTTTCCATCATGATGATTTGGGCGAGAGGCCAAGCAATCTTGGCACATTCTGTTTGTCTCTGCCAAATTTCGATGAATTGAGCAGAAACCCAGGTTGGAAATCTCAGCTGCGTGAGCCTCACATACAAGATCTTTCTGCAAAATTGTGTTATTTTGTGGGTCAAGGATGTGATCAAGCCTTGAACAACATGGGCATGGAGGTTTGAGACCTACAATTTTTGCGAACTTTGTGATGAGATAAGTGAAGAAGGAGTTGAGAAGGAGGAGGAATATTAAGAGCCATTCAAGAACTGCGTACACCAGAATTACAATAGTTCTGTTGGTGTTTCTGTGTAGCATCGTTGCAAATTTGTTGGCAGCCATTGATGGATGCTTCAAGTTCAGAGAGAGAGAGAGAGAGAGAGGAAGGGAAAGAGGAAGAGGGAAGCCAAAGAATGTAAATAACAATACACAAACGGATTCAGAGGAAAATTGGGTGTGTGAGTATAAGTTTTACCCAACGTGGAAGGCTTTTTGTTGTCTTGAGAATCATGGCTGTAATAATTTTGTTTTTTTTTGGGGGGCTTAATTGTAGAAATATTTTTTGAACTTTGGTTGAAAATTTTCCTGAATTTTGAAAAATAATGAAAGATTTCTTCAACTTTTAATTTTATGTGAATAGTATATTTTGTTAAAGTTTTCATTGAAAAAGTCAATTTTTTTTATTAATTTAAATTACAACAGTAATTAATTTTTAGTTCAAATCATGTAAAATACATCAATAATTATAAAATTATAAAGAAATTTTATTTTTTAAAATAAAAAATATTTTTAAAAAAAATTTATTTTTATAAAATCAAAAGTTTAAGCATCTTTTATCATTTTTTAAAGTTTAGGCCTTAGGGAGATATTTTGTATAATGACTAAAATTTAAGGGCCTGATTGGTAGAGCCATTTCCTATTTCCATTTCTATTGAAAATAGGAAATAACAAAAAAAATATGTTTGGTTATCGTTTCTGAAAATAAACTTTAAGAAATATTTCTTAAATTCACGGTAATCTTGGAAACGTCAAAAAGTCATTCTCACCGTTTCCTTTAGAAAATTGAAAACGCATTGAAAACACGGTGGCAATGTGGTAATTAGCATGAAAGACTAATAATGGCATTTATTATGTATATTGCGTTCCTCGAACCCGTGACCAATGTCTTGGAAAGAAGATCAACATTATACTTCAAGTAAACGCTGACGTTTCTGTAGATGTGGCATTAATAAAAGGCTTTAATATTTAATTTCATATATGCAATTTCATTTGGCCCATTTATTGGCCCATATATTCAGTTTTTCAAAATTTACAAACCAAACATATTTTCATATTTTTCAATTTCAAACTCATATTTTGACTTTGCAAACCAAACAAATTTTCTAAATCTTAGAATTTTGAAAATGAAAACTATTTCTAGAAAATAAAAACAGGAAATGAAAACAAAAAATGTTTTCATAAACCAAACACCCCCTAAGATTTTATTATTATTGTTTTCACCCTTTTTATGTTTGCTTTGGGACTATTTATCCTTCTCTACATATGTGTTGCATGAAAATTGAATTTGGGAGTATTCAATCTGGGTTGCTAAGTTTATGACTATAATTTAGTTAGTTCGCGTAAGCTCAATGCTTAGGGCAGAGTTATGGCCCTTCTTAATCTAGCATTGCAGCAGAGTAAATTATCACTCATTTTAGTTCCTTGTGGAATTTTTATGTTAATAAATGGGTTGGTGCGAAATAAATTTGTTTGTTCTTTAGAATTTAAATTGTATCATTTCTGATTTAGAAAAACTAGAATTAAATGATATAGGCATAGTCATTTAAGCATCAAATTGTTAATTTGTGTTATTTACTTAGTCTCCCTAATTTGATTACTATTAAATTTAATCACTCAAAGAATAAAGTGGATCTGAGCAGAGAGGTGTTCATCATGAGACATGTCTAATGTCTTTACTCTTTATATGTGGCCAGCTCAACATAATAATTAATTTAATTATGCATGAACAATGGAGAAATGGCTATGAAATCGAATGAAATTATTGTGCATGTTTAAAATCATTATCTTTATAATTATAAACGAAGCGTCCAATTTCAACATTAATAATACGGATAACTTAACTAAAAAGTAAAAAGTAAAAACCCTAGTGATTTTCTCTTAAATAAAGTTTGGACTTTGATTTAATTTCATGAAAAGAGAAACAATGAATTTGGGTTGGGCCATACCATGCGCAAGATGGCCCCCACCACCTTTTTTAATAGGCCCACATAGGCTCATGCATGTATTACTGAGGCCCACTATTAGGCTGAGGCTCTTTATCAATCAATACATGGTAGACAAATTATTTCATACACTTAAAAAAATTCATCTAAAATCTTCTCTAATTTTATTATTCCAGTAAACTAACAATTTGGTCCCTGAAATATCACCGAAATGACAATTTAGTTCCTGAAAGATTGAAATGTACAGTTTAATCATTGAAAAATCAAAATAGTATACTAACTAGTCTTTTTTATGGACTAAATAGTCTATCGGTTTAATCTTTTAGAGATTAAAAAGTTTATTATTTTAATCTTTAAAAGACCAAGTTGTCAATTCAGTGATCTTTTAAGAACCAAATTGTTACTTTACTCTTTATTATTCTATAATCTATATAACCTTGGAACAAGAGCACTAGTTTTTTGCCACGATAGTTTGTAAATTTATATATATATTGGTAACTATATTTATTTATTTTGTATTATAAAATTTAGATGAGTTGAGCCTTGAGAATTTATTTAAGTTAGAATATATTTTCAGGCTATTTATAAAAATGATTACATATTGTTTACTAATAAATTTCTCACCTTCTCACGTCAATAGTGGAATTTGAACTCATTTTGACATGGCTATGATTGGGGTTAAAGGTTTTGATACAATTATTAAATATTAATTGTCATAGAGAGCAGAGTGCAAATCCTCTCTACCTAAGAAATTATTGAAATAGGAAACTATCTAGTTTGATCATATTGTTTACATACATGATACAACTTAGCAATTCAGTACCATTTTATTTTTGAGATTCATTGGTTTGAGAATTGAGAAGCATGAAGGAGTATAGAAGCTTAGAACTTGACGTGGGATTCTACTATTAAAGAAAAAGAAAAAGAAAAGAAAAGGAAAGTAAAGGGAAGGCAGGGAAGGGAATGATGAAACAAGAGGGTGGAATGATGAAAAAGAAGAGAAGGAACTGTGATAGCGATTTAAGGTCAGTTTTTTGAGAGTAAAGGCCGGAAATAAAGTGATGTGGGATCATTAGCTTTTGCTTTTAGGTCTCAACTTTATTTAGCTTTTTAATATAAAAGTTGATTCTTGGAATTAAGAATAATCAGAGACACAGATAGAGAGATATATATCAATATACATGGTTAGTGGTTATTTGAAGAATCAAATTAATCCAACCTCACCAAATATCTGACCCACAGCCACATGCTATATGCACTTAACCTAGGCTACCTCTTCTTTTTTTTTTTCTTTTTTCTTTTCCCTTATCTTGTGCATTCATTGTATATTCATCCTGATGGCAATTCTTCAATAAAGACCTGGGTTTACATCTCAGTTGAATTAAGATGTAGATGTCTCTTTCGCCAAATTATTTTTCAGATTAAATAGTTTTTGTTCCCTTCACCTTCAATTTTAATTTCCATCAGAAAGGTGGGAATGATTGAAAAATGGTAAAAAGACTACTTTTTTTTATCTTCGTAATCTTATTCTAAAATGATAAATAGTGAATACTACTTAGTATATAGAATATAATAAATATGATAATTATGAGGTATGAATATATGTATATATTTAAAATAATCTCATACATAAAACTCTGGCAGGAAGGTTTTGAATTATGAAAAGATCCTTAAAAATGTTCTATTCTGTAGCCTGCGTTTCAATTGAAAAGAAAAGCCCACAGTATACATGCACAGACAGTAATAACTTATAAGTAAAACTTGACAGTACTACTATTTCATGGTCTATTTGTCCTTTTAAAGATTTTAACCAGAGCATCTTATGGGTATTAGCTTCCTCGTGGTATAAGTTACATTGGCATATAAAATAAAGCTTCTAGGTGGCAATCTTCTTTCTTCTCAATTCAGCCAAAAAGGAAAATAATTAATGAAATAATGCAGTAATCTCATTTCACAGTGGATGTTAAAATCAAAAACGAATGTATAGGCCACAATCATCCAACATTGAAAGAAGAAACTACTCGATTACATGAATATACAATGGCTAAACTATTCAGATTCCACCTCTGATCCCACCCAAACTATGCAGGAGGCATTTGAAGTGACTTCACCGTATATGCTATTTAGCTATGATATTAGACAATCAGCCCAATAGCTGTTGTGATGCAAAATACCAAATTAAGCGGCATCTTTCTTACACACCATCATTGTTCACTTTCTTGTGTGAATCTGGATCAATGCTATTAGTTAGAATCCTTTGAACTGTGGAGGCATTTATTTTGTCCAGTACAAAGATATAATTATGTCCATTTGTTGTTTTATTCTTCTTCATCTTCAAATTCTCTGCTTCCTTTTTCCTCCAAGGTATTTTCGTCCATCATAAACCTCCAGCTGTCCCCCTCCTCTATTTCCCACTGTTTTTTAAGTTCATAAATAGCACTGGATGCTGCTGCAGCAATGGCTGGGTTGGTGTCTTCTGCAAGTCTCTGCGACAAGAAACGAAGGCACCAATTTTGCCGTAAGGGGAAAAGATGAAACTACAAAGCCTGTTGGATATACTTTGGTATATCCATATCTATATATGCTCACCTGTAATGCTCCCATCCCTGCATTTCCAAGAGTCCACATGGATGGAGCTGCTGCCAGTGCATTGGCTAATGCTCGTCTATAGACAAATGCACCCAATAAGACAACAAAAAAATATACAAGAAAAAGTTAAAAGAGAGAAAAAACATTTTCAGGTATATGGTTGTTCTTAAATTGTTATTATACTTTTGACTCAATTAGACTTTTTTTCCATGTTATTCACAGAATCTTTACGCAATTACTTGATTCAGTGTTGCCTAACTCAGTTTCTGGAGAACTCTACAATTAGATCATTGAAAAATGTGAGACAATGATGAAAATATGTTAAAAAAAATGGAATAAAAACTCAAGTTGTGAAGCCAACATGCTGAGATGTCTTTACTTACATTCTCGGCAGAAGCTTTAAGTGCAAGGGAATGAATTTAGAAGAGGAAAAAACTTAGGTAAAATTCCTTATATCTTTCCCATACGGTTCCTCCGATCATAAGCTTGATTTACATTATCTCTCTTCTATGATTGGTCATGCAAAAAGGTGTGTTTAATATTCTCTCTACCATGATTGGTTATGCATAAAATTTTTGCCACGTGTCAAATGTTCATTGAAGAACCTTATAGCAAAAATATAAAGAATTCTACCTAAGTTTGCCCTTTAGAGGAATGGTTGTTCACTTCTAGTTATGTAAGCGGAATAGAGGATGCAAGCATATTTCCTGAAAGATTATACTGTCATAATAGGCTTACCGAGTACTGACATCAGGAGAACTTGAACATTCTGCCAACAAAGAGACACTTTGTTTACCATCCATTGCATCAAGATCGATTAGTGTTCTGATCAACAACTCCAGCTGCTCCCCGTTGAAAAGAGTAGGTAACATAAATACTTTTGTAAATACTAGGATCAGACAGGAATATATATGCATTAAGAATTAAACCTCTTCAGGATCAGTGTAATCAATTCCATCAGCTTCAGAAAGTGCTGACGCCATACTCCAGTAAGCTTCCTGTACACTTTAAACCTTCTGATATAATTACGGTTCCTGATTCAAATAGTTTAAGAAGATACATACATATATATATATATATACATGTCACCATAAACATAAGGAAAAAGAAAACAAAGAAAAGGACCTGAAGAGCCATAATTCGTTCAGTAGACATATCCCGACGAAAGAAATCAGTGGTCTTTCCATTCTTCTCAAGAGTTATATGTTCTCTTAAATTCTTTGCTGATAAAGAGCCTTTATTTCTGCGCAGTGGACTGTACCCCAACATTATCAAACAGTTTAAAGCTTAACCATACATATAAGCAAGAATTTAAGTTACTTGACTTACAATTTGTACATCTTTCTCACCATCCTATCATGGATGTTTTTGACAAACTGCACATTCAAATATAGAAAGTAAATTTCTTCCTTCAGAGCTTATTGAAAAATATGCATGAATCATCTGTTGCATAGTCAAATGATAATTCAGAATAATAATGCCTAATGCCAAGAACTATTTACTGGAAAAAAAAATTGTTGCACAGTTAATTCTTTTTGTACAACAAAATATATCACCTCCAAGGCCATAAGGGCATCTTCCATTGCACGCTGCTTAGCACGAAAGTCAGCAAGGCGCAAATCAGCCTGAAAGTTACAGGGTTATGTCAAAATGAGTCATGACTTCACTGGTTATTCATATGCATTTGGAATCACCAAACATTCTGGCTTTTAAAGAACAAATCTATTTATTAATCACAGCTAAACACAAAAAAAATAATTTACCAGTCCAATGAGAAATGTGATATGTGAAGAAAAAGAAAGGGATATAGGAATTCAGATGAAAAATATGTGATTGTGAGATACAAATAAAAAAAAAATACATATAACTACAACTGAAACAGGTTTGNCAAAAAAAATAATTTACCAGTCCAATGAGAAATGTGATATGTGAAGAAAAAGAAAGGGATATAGGAATTCAGATGAAAAATATGTGATTGTGAGATACAAATAAAAAAAAATACATATAACTACAACTGAAACAGGTTTGCTAGTTACTTGAGTTTCTAAAATTACTATGAGATTATGAGTTTAAATTATGTACTTCAACAGGGAAGATGTTATACAAATATTGTGTCAGATTTCAAATATTGAATAAGTGATCATGCCACTCCCAAGGAGACAAGCCAACCCATGCCTGTTTTGTAGAAACAGGCCTCTTCTTACCCTTATTTTATGTGTCCTCCAATAAGGAATTCATAGCTTCATTAAGCAGAAACACTAATCCTATGTAAAATGTGTTAGAAAGAATAGGTGTATTCTTAAGATAGGTTGTGAGACTTTATTCTATATTTCTATGACAAGACTACATTAAAAGATTAAACATGACTACATAATCATTGTGGCCAAAGTAAAAAAATTAGAAGAGAAATTAAAGTATTCTTCAAGTTGTATCAATACCCATTAATCATTTTATTTTGCAAGAACCAAGCATATCAATTGGTAGATACACATGATCAATGAATTTACCTCTAAGGCTCCATCACTCCAATGCTTATCAGCAACCCTCTTCAATCTTGTCTGAGCTTTATCCTTCAAGATCTTCAAAGTATATACAAAAAGAAGACACAAAAAAATTAGCATGAGATATACTACTAATTTGCAACTTTATTCTCTTCAGAAAAATAAATATGAAGATTCTAGGTAATACAGACAGTAGCAATTTGATTAAGCCGCTCAGCTTTTTTCTTGACATCTCGATCTATTCTCTCAGTGTCCTCCCTTGCCCGAGCTATACAGCAAAACAGTAGAAGATCCAAGTTAACAATAAATGCAATATTAGAGATAACAGCATGCATGGACACCATAAATGTAAGAAAATATTTTATGATTTTGTCGGCTTGGCCAGAGGAATGTGCCACTACAAACCCTTTCCTTTCCGAGAAAAATAAGAGGTAATCTTCTATCTAAGAAAAAAGGAAGAAAACTAGCATGCATTTATAGAGAATGGAGGCTTGTATAGATATCACCATAAGTGGTATGATATAGTAATTAATAGTGTAATATTCCACCCAATGCTCTGAAAATAATTCTCTGTATGCTACAAAATCATCTCTTTTACAATGGACAAATATAACAATCCTTGTGGCATAACATGCAATAGAATTACTCACATGTATGTTCTAACAACTATCACCTCCGACAAAAACAGTAAAAGATTAAATAAGTGATGCAAAGTAAAACTATAATAGTACGTGTTTAGAGCAAGGTAAATGCACTAACCATCAAGCTTGAGAAACTCTGTCCCTAGAAAAGCAACATCTTGGCGTGCACGGGCATCTAATCTTGATATGCCCCTGAGAAAACAAATATTGAACAGTTATTTATATATCTTAAAACTATGGTATCTCAAAAGAGCAGTGAACTTTTTGTTGTATAGGTAGCTTCAAAATTGACTGAAGAAAAGTGGTTTTATGAAAGTGCAGGACAGTACCGGAATAGCAAGACAAAGTCATTACGAGCCCTTTCATTTACAAACTTTGCATCATTATGAACAAATCTACATGCTTCAGCCAAGCCTCGACCAGAAGAGTAATCTTTGTCATCTTTAATATGTACACTGCACATATTACAGAATCTCTGAAACATAAGTTTAAGTCCTAGCATAAACTATTTGAAAAAGTTACACGCCAGTATTAAAAAACCAAGAAGGACAAAGTGCTAGTTTGACCAACAACAGAAGTGACAACTAAAAGACTAATTAAAGGTACAGGTTCAGAGAAAGTATCAAGAATAATAAAAAAAAGTAACATGACAACTGATAAATGATAAATGAAACAAATATGCTAAAAAAAAAATCATCATCTTCTACCTAGCTAAATCAGAAATATCATCAAAAGTTGTACGACAATCTTTCTCTTCAGTGTTATTTGTTCCTGATGATTTGCATAAGAAAGAAGATTTCTTGGAGACAGAGCCGACAGATTTTCCATATACGCACCCAAGCCCTTCACTGGATAAGGTTGATCTCTCTGCCAAGAGACATATATGGTTTAGTTGTCCATGCGGCATTCCATGTCTTGCAAGTTGTACTTTGTAGTTCCTTATGGGCATCAAAAAATTATGCCTTTCATGTGATCGACAACCAATTGTCCTATGAGTCACAATAGGACCACTTGAAACCTTGTTTGCAGTAAGTGCCATTAGAAGATCAAAGTAAGAATGAGATAGGCCCAATTTTCATTGCACTCTAAGCATCTTAAACCTGTAGAAGCAAAACAGCAAAAGGTAAATATAGACATGAATTCCATACAGAAGTTGTAGAATTTAGAATTTCTGAATACCAATTATCTACAGAAATCCATCAAAAAACAGGTGAATGAGAACAGTCTAAACTCTAAAATATATGAATCACAATGATTTAATAATAATAATAAAACCTGCCTATTGTTTAGACTTGGAATATCATCCAGCCACTCCACAGAAACTTTATGGTTACGAATCCAGATAATCAATACAGTTAAAAAAAAATTTACTCTATAGGCTTTAACAAAACTTTTCTGAAATAACTCAAACTAAGCCATTTCTGCAGCAATTAGCTCATCAAAGCGACAAAAATTCCTCATTTAGATGTTTTATTGAGCAACAACTTCATTGTCGAAGGAAATTTGACCAAACTTTATTATCTATTATAGATTTAATCTTCGACGAGACTTTTATTATAAATCGTGTTGATGGTTTTTTGACCAATATTTATTGTATGCCATGGATTCATCTCATATTTTTTTGGTATAAACCAAGGGTCAAAGATCATGAGAGGGGGGGTTCAAGCCATTAAAAAAATGTAGAGGAAAACTTATTTTCCCCTACTCACGGTGCTTATCATCTACATCAGACCACCATCAATTTTAGACGGTTCACAATGTACTGACATTTCTATCCTAATGGAATTAGTATTTTTATTAATCAAAACCCTGTAATTAATCAAACATACTGAACCAAATATTATGCATCATCCGTAGTCTAAACAATGAATTGGTGGACAAGTCTATTTTTCCATCGTCCAATGTAACCGGTCAAACGACTGAAAAACCTAGCATTACACAACTTGAATCAAAGAAAAGGCCTAACCATTGTACTTTCCCCTCAACTGGCAAGCTGGAATACAAAGGAATTTCGTATTCATGAAGAGAAACTAAAAGTAGGGACTTCAGAAAGATTGAATGAACACACACTCTCTTTTAACAATCAAATTAACTCAAACTTCAAAACTTAGATTAATCAATCAAAACATAATCCACTAGCATCACAGCTGTGCTCATAAAACTCTATAAAAGCAGGAAACAATAACAGCCATTAAAGAAATAGAAGAGCGGAAAAGCTTGGAATCCCTAAAACGCAGTAGTCAAGAAAGGAGGCGTGATGGAGTTTACGAACTGACCTGAGGAGAACGAATTTCGGGAAAGAGAAATAGCAGAAGAAATATGAAGAAGAGGTATCAAAGGAAGATGGTATAAAGAGTGCAACTGTGCAAGTCTCCAAGAAAATTTTAAGAGGAGGAATGAGAACCACAAGCTGAATCTGTGGCTTGTGGAATGCCAAGAGAGTACAGTAGCAGCTAGGAGTGATACTGATGAAGGTGTGGTGTGGGGACAACGAGGGATGGGTCGCCACGTCGTTCTGCATTAAGACATCCATGCCCCTTTGTCTTTTGCTCAATGACAAATTGACTCCTATCCAAAATGGATAAGCCATTACTGTGCTTGAAAATTGCCATTGCCATCGCCAAACTTGCTACATTTTATCTACTTGTAGAGAGGCCCAAAGAGTTTTTGGCATAGGATTGTTCCATTATATATATATATATATATATATGAATGAAAAGAATATTTAATTAAATAATGTGAAACTTTAACACGTCTATTTTACATCTCATATAGGAGCGTGAAGTTAATAAGTTGTTTTTAAAATAGTTTACGGTAAAGTTTATCCATCTACACATACTCAAACTTGACTCTGATTCGATGTAGAAATGCCTAACTCACCTCAAAAAATTATATATATAATTAAAAATTCATTTAACTAAACAACGTGAGACTTCAATATCATCTGCACCTCAAATTTAGAAGTTGGAAATGAAGATTACAATTTGCATGTTAGGTGAGAATGAAATCATGTTATTCTAAAATATGAGCTTTATTGCAAGGGTAATGATACGAAGCATTCAAGTGCTACAACAATTTTTTTCATCTGTCTTTCTCTCTTCCTATGAGCTTTATTGTAAGAAAAGAAGATATATTTTGATATATCCAAAATTGAGTGTGATTGGTTTGTTGTGATTTTTAGTTAAAATTAAGGGTAAATTATATAGAAGGGTTTTGTGATTTGGTCCATTTTCAGATAGGGTCCATGTGGTTTAAAATGTGTTAAATTGGGGCATATGTTTTCCTCCGTAAGCAAATAGGGTCTTAGGTGGTTTTTTCCATCCAAATTAACGGAGCCAGGTTAGAATGAATTTCAAGGTGGACTGTTCTGTGATTTGAGCATTTTTTCTATTAAAACAAACTAGAAAATGGTTATTTTGCAATTTGAACAACTCTAAACAAACCCTATAAAGCAATTTACCTTACACACAAATGGGAACGTCCCACAAGAAGCTCTAGAATTCGCACCAAAATCTAGAAATAGCAACTTTAAGCTCATACCCACTTTAGTTATGGCCGCATTTTCTTCCACTCACTTCACGGCTAAGTTTCCTGATTCTCTTGTTCCTCAGAATTGTTGCTTCTTCTTCTTCTTCTTCTTCTTCTTCTTCTTCTTCTTCTTCTTCTTCTTCTTCTTCCCCAAACAATTCATCGTTTTCGTTTGCCGACCAGGTCTATACAGAACTCGACGTGAACCACCACTCTCCACTGAAGAATGATGAAGTTGAAACGCGTCTTCTCCACTGCTCCAAACCCAGAAAAGCGCCGGCGACGTTCACGAACCCAGCTTCCGTCGAGTTGTTCACAAACCCAAAAAAAACGAACTCTGATCTCCGCTGCGAACCACCGCTCGCTGTCTTCCGTTGATGAACGCCGACAACGAGCCCCTCCTGCTGAAAGGCGATATTTTCCGTTCACGAACCCAGCAAGCTTCGTCAAGTTTATGCGGTATCGTGTTCCTGATTCAAGCTCCCTCCTTTTTTATTTTTTGTTAATAAAAAAGAATTTGGTTCAAATTGCAAAACAATCCATCTTGAAATTCATTCTAACCTGGTTCTGTTAAATTGGATAGAAAAAAAAAATTACCTGGGACCCTATTTGCTAACGGAGGAAACCACATGCCCCAATTTGACACTTTTTAAACCACGATGACTCTATTTGAAAATTGATCAAACCACATGATCCATCTGTGTAATTTACTCTAAAATTAATCTACATTCAAGGAGTATCCAACCCATAGAACTAAAGTAACTTAGGTATGGCTATTGATATTTTTAGATAAGTTTCACTAATAAGATAATATCACCTGACGAGTGACGATGCTTCAACCATGCTTTGAAGATCTGGACATAAATGGGATGAATATTTATAATCAAATCAGTGTTGCTTTTTCGATAATCAAATCAGTTCAAATTATATCGAAATCTAAATATGAATTTTTCGATAATGACGATGCTTCAAATCAGTGTTGTTTTTTCTATAATCAAATTAGTCTTTAGGTATGAAGATTAGATTATCGGACGAGTATAGAGATAAGGGCTTATTTAATTTTATTTTAAAAAATAGAAAACAAATTATTGTTTGTAAGAACTAAAAATCAAGAATAGCAAACAAATTATACAAAAAAATGTTCGTTTCACAGCAAACATTCCCCACCTTCATTTCTCTTGGTGGCTTCGTCATTTCTAATGATACTTTATGAATTATGATTCATAGTTCAAATATGCATTTAGCAATTCTCACCAAATCATCTCATAATTCTTCATAAGAAGATAAAGAAAACAGAAACACAAAAACTATGAGGATTTTCCTTCTCTTCTTCTTGCTATCCGATTGTGCTGAGTGAATAGCGTGGCGAGATAAGGGGCGTCGGATGTTTTTGATGGTTGACGTCAACCGAAATACAGGACGAAATTTACATGGTGGAAATTTAGGGGATTGTAAATCCAGTTCATTCAAAACAAGCCAAACATCTAAAATCAAGGTGACGAACATCAATTGCTACGTTTTGTATATTCTAATTTATAAGGTATTTAATTGCTTGACCTAGATCCAAATTCCATGAAACAAACCCAACACATAAAAGGTCCAATAATACTATAATAGGTCTCCTCGAAAGGTATGGGACAAATAAAAAATAAGTGTTTGGAATTTGGATAATGAGGAAGTTAGATTGAAAGTTACAGGTACAGCAATGTATATAAGATAGAAGATGATCAAAAGCATATAATCTTATCCGTATTGCTTCATAAAGTGAGCTACAAAAGTTGCGTGTCTGTTGTTTCTCTTGTTTTAATTAGCTCTAGCTTTTTGTCAACTTTGGAACATGCTGCTAATTACTAGTACTTATTAGTTGGTGTTGCGTCCTTCTCTTTGTTTTCTCTCCCCATCAATTTTCTTTAATTAATATATATGTAAAACCACATGTCAACATCTCAGTTATTTCCCATTTTTTTAAAAAAAACATCTCATCTCATCTCTTCTCTTTTATTCTATAAAAGAAATCCCATTTTTCTGTTTCACGTGGCTACGATCTGCATAAGTTTTTTTTAACTTGTGTATATCTGGAGCTATGATCCTAATTACATGTGCTCGGGTGCAGATGAACATGTGAATATGTGGTTTATTGCTGCATCGACTAATTTAGTCTCAACGAAATATTGAAAGTTGAGACATTATGCAGGATAAAAAATATTTGAAAAGTAGCTCAACAAAAGAAAATTGCAAATGTGTTTAGTATCTACAATAGTAGTTTGTTTACTTAAGAAGCCTGGACACTTCATTTTGAGGGCGTGTCGCCGTGTCAGACACGTGTTAGTGTCCGACACTCGTACGACACCGACACGACACATATTCATAAATTTTAGAATATAAATCAATTTTTTGTAACTTTAACATAATATACAAGATAAAATAATAATAGATATGACATATATTATGAATAAAAATTATAATTTTTAAATTTTTCATTAAAAATTATAAATATTTAATTATTTATATATATAAATATATGCCGTGTCATGTCGCTTAATTTTGAAAGTTTGCCGTGTCGCTGTGTCCGTGTCGTGTCCCGTGTCCGCGTTAGTGTACATGCTTCATAGTTGTTTATGATCTTTCAGAATCATATAAATATATGAATTGACGATATAAATAGAATCATATTAAGGTTTATCTTCTAAAAGATAAAAGTTTGCAAATGAGATCAAACAAATTAAAGTTTTCCTGATTGATTAATGCAGTTACAACGTTTCTTTAAGGTTTATCTTTCAACTCAGGCATATATCAGCCTCTAATCTATTCAATGAAAGATAACAATATGAACTTTGATGATTCCAGAGAGAAAACATTCAAACTTCGAAATCATTCGGATGTGACACGCCAGACCTCATTGTCATAACATGAAATCCAAAGACCATGAAATCATTTATTAGCAGTCACAAATACAACAAACCAATATGAGAACATCAAAATTTGCTATTAATAAACATTGATAATCAACTTGATTTCCATTCCTCTAAAGCCATTTGGCAATATCTTAAACGCAATGAAGTCACTATGGTAACCAAAGGAGATCGATTTCTCATTTTGAACTGATACACGAGAGAAAAAAACCCATCAACACCCAGAAGCTTCAATGGATGTTGCTCCTCCTATCTTTCGTTTATAATTTCCCTATGTTGAAGATCGAAATAAATTAACTCTTCCTCTTCCAACTTCACTATGGCACAAGTGACCCATAATGTTGGACATCAGCAGCTGCAAAGCTAACCTAGAAGTTCAACATTTCTGTGAGTTTATTATAATCCCAGGTATGCATGTTCTGGGACACAAAAACGGCACCGACAGCAAGTACTACAGAAACAAATGCCATGCTCTTCAAGCATCCATGGCCTCGTGACAATCGCCCCAAGATGATCTTGCAGTAGTTGTCTGCATCCTTCAATAGCGCATGGCTAGCACCATCATCCGCCTTAGCCAATGCTTTCTCATTCTATAAAGACAAATTTTAGTGAGCTACAACATTGACAAGTTTTCTGGTTACTCATGATTTAGTAATTCAGAATCCAATACATCCTCAACAAAGGCACAATTGGTACAATCTATAACAAAAGATAACTTCAGTATGTTCGATTATATTGAGATACCTACAATATAGTCAATGTAAAACAGACAAGACAGACAACCTATAATAAACCCAGCAGTGATGCCTGGTGATTAAGTGTGACAATGAAGCAAATAAGTAGAAGGTTTGACTCTCCCAAAGTTTACAGACAAAATTATAAAAATAAAAAACTAGTTTACCTTTTGCCTGAAACTCGTAAGAGTATCCCTCAAAGGATCAAGAGTGGGATGCTTCACAGAGTGATCCTTCCATTCATCAGAAAGCTTTTTCAAAACAACAATACTTGCTTCAAGATTATCCATATAAAGCATATCCTGTTTCCAGAGCATTCAGTATAGAGATTTGTGTCAGACTATAGGAACTAAGGAAAGAGAGTTCCTTTTCTCTCCTCTTGCTAATCAAGTAGGAAAAAAGAGCTGTGGTCTAACAAGGAAGAAATAAAAAGATTCGTGATATTTTATACTCTTGTACTCACCCATTGCTTGTAACAATCAGGATTCTCAGTCAAACACCAAATAAAGATGTTACTTGCTTCCCTTGATAAGTCAGGATTGGCTGCAAAGGATTTAAGCACTAAGTTTTAAGACATGCAGGCAACTATACACTATGGAACATGAGCAAAAGAAAAGGAAGACAAACAATGATAATCTAGATGAACTTGAGATCACCTTCTCCAGCAGCTTTGATTATAATGCCCAGTAACTGTTGAGCAAGCTGTTTTGATGCTTTACTTCCTGGGGACCCCGCAAGGGCTACCTCTTTTAATGTTGAATAAACGGATTCAAATCTCTCAGTTGCCTACGTTAAACATACAAAAACAAATTAGCATAGGGAAAAACACAGTAAATAACTGGTGATCATTGTGCTAGTCATTAAGAAAATGATAAGATCAAACTAAGATGTACCTTGACCCTGGCTGAAGGGAGAGGGAAGGTAACTCTCAGTAAAGTGTCGAGGGCTGATGGGGGCACAACACGCTCCCCCTTTCTGACAGCACCATTTAATAAGATAGTCCGAGCTTTAGGAAATGACAATAACCTGTTATAACAAAACAGAACGAAAAGGGAAAAACTCATTATAAGCAACTTCGAATGAAGTTTAAATAACTTACTCTTACAAAAGGACAAGCCAAAAACTATGCATGCGTTTAAATAACTCAAGACAATAATTAAAAGGGGAAAGCTAGGGTTGAATCTCAAAGGCTTCTAACCTCTCCACCAACTGTAAAATCAAGTCCCTTGACTGCGGATTACCACCTGACTTGCCACTCAGAGCGGGTAAGAGAAGAGACGACCACAAGTACAACCCCACAACCAAATCTCCTTGAGAAGCCTACACAAATCAAACCAAGATCAAAATCCATAGACATACATGTATTATTACTATTATTTGGGACACACAGAATCATGTTAAAGCAGTCACCTGAGCAATCATCCAAATTATAACTGGGAGTTTATCCTGTCCTTGATATTTTTGACTATCCCTTAATGTAGGCAATAAACTAATCATGACGTCAGGTTTTCGTCGCAGTACCATTGCTAACACCACAAATATTGCAACCTGCAGTTTAAATGATACACCATATTATAAGGTAGTACACTCAAGAAAGGTCAAGCAAGAAACTAATGATAGCTAATAAAACACAAGCTCAGAATTTGAATCTCCCATTATAGTAGAACCAATCCCTGCAAAGTTAGCAACTGCTGGAGATCAATAACGAACTATTTATCATCCAAAACTCCTTTCACTGTAATGCAGCGCCATTCATCACATGTTTCACTATGCAACTATAGACATAAATGTGCCAGAAAATAAATGTCCCTCATCCTTCAATTATCTCAACAACTAATAAGCTCGTAATTAGAGATTTCCTAAAACTGTGGATTGAAGAAATGAAATTGCAATTCAAACTTTTCCAAAGTATAGACCTAAACTGCTCTCATTCTTATTTCCATTAGTAGTTCTCAAAGTTTATTATGTTGTTAACCTCAACAGATTTAATTACAGTGATAAACTCACAAAGATTTATGTTGGTTGGGGAGCTTTATATGATTTAAAATGGCTACCTGAGATTTCGATGATGTTTGCTGGATTGCCTTTTTGGATCCCTTGGGAACTCCCTGATGAGTAGGAATATCTGAAAGAATGCTGTCCAATGACCATAATACAAATGAACCAAGTTCTTTAGAAGATCGTTGACTGATCCAGTCAGTCGATATTTTGTAAATATCCTCAGAGATGTGTGAAAGAGGGATCTGTTGGAAGGGAGCAAAAAAACAAATAATGAGAAAAACTAGTAATAATCATGAACAAATCATTGAAAAATTCACCCAACTGAATGAAGATCATGTAAGACACAGTATTCGGCAATGATTTTGGGAACATCTCGAAAAGATCACAGATCAGATGAGGGACTACTAGAAAAAACGATTAACGTCACTATCTTAATACTCCGGCCCAGAAAATGGCATGTTACACACGATACTTCCCGTAATAAAAGACTCAAATTATAATACTCTCGCACCACCAATAGAGTAAAAGACTCGAACTATAGACCAACCAAAACAGAGCCTCAAATCTGACAATAACAAATCAAACAAGAACAAAGTTCAACCCGCACAGGCTTTTTTTTCTTTTTCAAAATTCAACCCAAAAAATTTATAGATGCAAGGCAGGAACTCACATCAACAATCTTCGCAACGCTGGATTCTTTAAGCGTCTTCAACCACGGGAATTGAGCACCACCCACAGAAGAGAATGCACGACCAAAATAATCAGCGAATCGCATGAGCTGAATATCTTGCTGAGAATCCTCATACGAAGCCTGCACGATAACCATACATACCGCTCTTGGCGAAATTAGGTTTCGTAATATAATCAATGGTATAAACAAAACGAAAAGTAAATCCAACTTCAAGAAGATCAATAATCTCGATACAGACAACAAAATCGCAAGAATCGGGAACTCACGGTAATTTCAGCCAGAAACGCACTGAGATCATCGGCATTAATCTTCGAAGCAGCCTCAGGTACTGTCACCTTCGGCTTCTTCGGCTTCTTCTGCTTCACCTTCTTCACCTCATCCTGAACCGCCTCACCGGCACCTTCCGCATCGCTGTCGTCATCGTCGTCGGAATGCCGCTTCGATCTGCCGGCAGAGGCGTCGGCTGATGACGCGGCGGCGGCGGCGGCGGCCATCTGAGCCTCCTCATTCCGACGGCGACGGTCCTCAGATTGCTGCTCAATTGAACGGAAAACATTAGAAGACGAAGAAGAAGAAGAACCGACGGCGGCGTTGGGACGGGGATCGGCGGAATTGTCCGACGGCGACGGTTTCGAATTCTTCCGATTACGCTTGGGATACGACACCGTTTGCCATTCGTTAGCATCGTCGTTTTGCCTTCCGTAGATTCTTCTCTCAGCTTCTTCATCCTCACGGAGAATGGATTCGATGAGAGCAGAATTCTCGTCCATGATTCAGCTATTCAGAATTTCAGATTTCAGATACTCTCTTCGAAACAATTACTTGAAAATAGTATACAGTGAGAGAGAGAGAGAGAGATCGCAGATCGAAGAGAGAGAGAGAGAGTGTGTGTGTGTGTATTTATGTGAGAGAAGGCAGAGAGAGAGAAAAAGAGCGGGTTGTGTTAAGAGACAGATTAATAATAAGAAGGAATGAGGAAGGAGACGAAAGACGATGATGACAAAGAGAGGGGCTCTGTGTAAAATGACACGTGGGTCTTTTACTTGATTTTGACTTTTGACATCATCTCCTATCCTGAATCACCATTATGCCATTCTCTATCTCACTCTTGCGACTTCAACGCTTTTTGTCTCTAAATTCACATAGCCCAAACTCTCAAATTACTCCCTTATGTATGAAATGGATTTCAAATTGGTCCCTCATTTTTCATTTGTTTCAAATTGATCCTATATGTTTATGTAATATTTCAAATTGGACTCAAAAAATATTAAATATGGTCATATCTCTCTCATTTCAAATTCAAATGCAACGAATTAAGAGCTACAAGATTCTTTTTATGAGTATTTTGAGACCCTGAACAAATGAGGTCAAATCAAGTCTCAAAAATAAGTAACTCGTTTCATAGTCAAACAAGTGAAGTTGATCATATTTTTATCGTTTCAAGTTCGAATATGACAAGTTCAAAATTATGTGTTAACTTTTGAAGAGTTTTTTTTTTATTTTTAGTTAAGATTGTTAACAAATCAGGTTAAATCGCGTCTTGAAAATAGATTTGAGACCAATGTGAAATATTATGAAAATATATAGGACCAATATGAAACAAACAAAAGATAAAGGATCAATTTGAAATTTACCTCATTATAAGATACCAGTTTGATTTTTGGCCAATTCAAATATCATATCATCCTATTCACATTTTCTCATTCCTTTCTTATTTTGATTTTTTTTTTGCCGGATTTCTTATATTGATCTTGTTATTGTATCTTTTCTATTTTCCTTTTCAAATAGTTTTGTATGGAAAGAGATTTTCTTTTTTGGCAAGAGATCAGACGAAAAAGTTAATAGTGTCTAAAATGAGTAACTAGATATTATATTTTGTTATTTTAAAGCATTTAATTTTCGGACAATAATACTTTCTAAATAGTGTAAGGTTTTAAATTGTTAACATTAACTCAGAATATTTTTCTAAAACTTCCTTAGAAAAAATTTGAATAATAAACTCCAAATCCCATCAAATAAAATCATAATAAATGAGGATTTTTGTTTATTTCTTAATCGGTTTTATTTTATAAACATACAACTTTTAGAATAATATTTTTAGGAAAGTTTTATGGATAATAAGATGAAAAATCTAATTATTTCAATATTTTTAATTTTTATTTTAAAATCAATATATTTTTTATGCTCATAATGCACTCTAAAAAAAACTAATTAAAACTTATGTTATAATTCTATTGCTCAATCATATTCTTTTGAAGATTAAATTTATTTTTTGGGTTCTTCACTTCTTGTTGAGTTAATGATTTAGTTTTTTTAAAAAAAATGACTTGTTTCATGATTTTTTACAACTATCAATTATTCCTTAACTAATATGATAATATGAATGTTAATTGTTTACGTGAATCCGTTAAATACTACTGTAACATTCTAATTAGTTGAAAAATCATTTTTTGGTTCTTCACTTTTTAATGAGGTTAATGATTTAGTTTTTGAAAACTAAAATTAGATGACTTGTTCTATGATTTTTTGCAACTATCAATTGTTTAATCTTTAGACTTTATTCATCAACTAGCATGATTATATGAATGTTAATTATTGATATGACTCCGTTAAATACTACTATAATATTTTGATTTGCTAAAAAATCAAATTTAAATGTAAATTGAAAAATCCCAATTTTCACTAGCTTCATATTAATGAGAATAGTAAGCTTGAGAATTACAACTATTATTTTCACATTTGCAACTCATATTTGAAAGAAAAAGTAAATATTAGCTGTAATATTATTTTTAAATCCTAATTGTTGCGACCATAAAAATTAGAAGAATTGATGAAGATTGGAACTAATGCTCATTGTGATCATTCTTTTCACCTTTTGTACATGTGACAATAATTTGTAATAGTGACAAATGCACATTTAAGATCTGTCACTAGTTTAAATGATGGAGAAAGGTTTATAGACTAAATAATTAACATTTGTAATTATTTATGAACTATAAATAATGTATTTTCATTATTCTAAGATCATAGTAGTTAGAACTTGGAAGTGTAAAAATTACAAGACTAAATAATAAGTTTTCTCTTTTTTAAAACATCATTTATTATTTGTTCTACACTAAAATTTTGGGGCATATTGTTACTTGTTACTTTGAACTATTAAAATCCTTATAGACTTTGAGTCAAATTTAAGAATTAAAATGCATAAATTTAACTATCAAAAAGTATAAAATTAATTCAATTTAAAAATCAAATTATTACTC
>QANZ01051289.1:0-31615 GCA_003254925.1 Chamaecrista fasciculata | reverse complement strand
TTTTAAAATTTTCCGCTGCGCTCCCTCTGTGATTTCCCAACAGTATGTGGACCCATGAGTACTCAAGTTAGGGGTGGTTACTCGTACTTCATAACGTTCACTGATGACTTCAGTAGGTTTGGCTTTGTCTACCTAATGAAGCGCAAGTCAGAGTCTTTTGAAATTTTCAAGAGATTTCAAAGTGAAGTAGAGAACCAACTTGGCAAGAAAATCAAAGTCCTTCGATCCGATCGAGGAGGCGAGTATTTGAGCCAAGAGTTTATTGATCATCTTAGAAGTTGTGGGATAGTCTCACAACTTACTCCTCCTGGAACTCCACAGTTCAATGGTGTTTCTGAGAGGAGGAATCAGACTTTATTAGATATGATCCGATCTATGATGAGTTGAGCTGATCTTCCGCCATTCTTTTGGGGGAATGCTCTAGAAACTGTTGCGTTCACACTTAACTGTGTTCCGTCTAAGGCATTTGAGAAGACACCATATGAGATATAGACTAGGAAGAGGCCCAGTTTGTCTTACCTCAAGGTTTGGGGATGTGAAGTTTATTTTAAGCAACAGCCTAGCGATAAACTGTCTCCCAAATCTCTAAAGTGTTTATTTGTGGGATACCCTAAGGAAACAAGGGAGTATTATGTCTACTGCCCATCTGACAACAAAGTGTTTGTAGTCAGAAATGGATTCTTTTTGAAAAAGGATTTTGTCTCCAAAAGAGACAGTGGGAGTAAGATAGATCTTGAAGAGGTTCAAGATCCACAAGACACTCTAGAGGCACAGACGGAAACTAGAGAAGAGCCACAAGATGTTGTGGAAGCTCCTCTAGTAGCACAAGGACCACGAAGGTCTCATAGAACATGTTCTCAACCTCAAAGATATTGATTTTTGATGACTGAGAACAAGGATGTGTTGCTCATGGAGCATGGTGAGCCTACCACCTATCAAGAAGCTATTGTGGGTCCCAACTCTGAAAAATGGGTTGAAGCCATGAAGGCAAAGATGCAATCCATGTACGACAATAAGGTATGGACCTTAGTTGATCCACCTGAAGGTGTAAAAGCCGTAGGGTGCAAGTGGGTTTTCATGGAGAAAACCGACATGGATGGCAACGTCAATGTCTTCAAGGCCAGGCTAGTTGCAAAGGGGTTCACTCAACGTCATGGTATTGACTATGATGAAATGTTTTCCCCAGTTGCAATGGCCAAGTCCATTAGGATCCTCCTTGCCATAACCGCATATTATGACTATGAGATATGGCAAATGGATGTCAAAACAGCATTCCTTAATGGAAGGCTGCCCGAGGATATGTACATGACACAACCTGAGGGGTTTGTATGTCCAGAGGAACCAGAGAAGGTGTGCAAGCTTCAGAGATCCATTTATGGATTGAAGCAAGCATCACTGAGTTGGAATCATCATTTTGATGAGGTAGTCAAAGAGTTTGGCTTCTTGCAAAACCCTAATGAGCCTTGAGTTTACAAGAAGGTTAGTGGGAGAACGATTGTTTTCTTGGTGCTTTATGTCGATGACATATTGCTCATTGGAAATGATGTCCCTACCTTGGAGATTGTGAAATCTTGGTTGGGAAAATCATTCTCGGTGAAGGACTTAGGAGAAGCTGCCTACATTCTAGGCATCAAGATCTATAGAGATAGATCTCGAAGGCTTCTTGGATTAAGTCAAAGTACATACTTGGATAAGGTACTGAAATGGTTCAGTATGCAGGATTCCAAGAGGGGATTCATACCGATGATACATGGTTTAGTCCTGAGCAAGAATCAGTGTCCCAAGACACTTGTTGAGCGAGGGCGCATGAGTGGCATCCCTTATGCTTCGGCAATAGGATCCATCATGTATGCCATGCTGTGTACACGACCAGATGTGTCGTTTGCCCTGAGCATGATGAGCCGGTTCCAACAAGACCCTGGTGAGGATCATTGGACCGCTGTCAAAAACATCCTTAAGTACTGGAGAAGGACTAAGGATGAATTCTTGGTTTACGGTGGAACAGATGAAGAGCTATGTGTTATTGGTTACACATATGCCAGTTTCCAAATCGACCAAGATGATTTTTAAATCGCAGTCTGGATACGTGTTTCTCCTGAACGGTGGTATCGTGAGTTGGAAAGGTTCCAAGCAGAGCACGATTGCTGATTCTACAACAGAGTCTGAGTATATAACGTCCCGATGATAGGGTTGGTCTCGTGGAGACGCAGACTGTAAAACTAATGTCTGAGGTGCGCTTGGTGGTCACCCTGTGGAGACAGAAATGACACCAAGTGGGATTTTATCCCCACTGTTTTCTAACAGTGGTAGTAAAGGACCAAACATATACTCAAACGTTATCACCTAGAAATGGTTGACAGAGGTGATGTCAAGATATGTAAAGTAGCAGGTGAGGATAATGTTGTCAATCCTCTTACGAAACCTCTAGCAAGGGTCGTACATGAACGCCATGTAACGTCGATGGGGATTAGACACATTAATGGATGTTCCTAGTGTAGGAACAGTTTGATTAATGATTGTACCTAGTGCAAGTGGGAGTTTGATGGAGATTGTACCCTAGGGCCAATCATTTTATATTTTTGAACATATGCTTTGATTACTTTATGGATGATAAATTATGTCGTTAGCATATTATTAGCATGTTTACTGTGATAACAATCCTTGATTAATTATGTGATAATTATTCTAAACTGTCCCTGGTCGATTATTCATGTGGGAATGTGAATGAACTAAGACCAGCATGACTTCGGTGTATGGAGATACACGCATGAGATGCTTTACGAGAGTCATGGTGCAATTATGTAAGGGGTTACAAGTTGCTGGACCGACCCGGAGAGTCCTGCATGGGTTTAGTCATGAGCTAGCCTCTCCTGTACACCTGTCACGATGCCCTTAGACCTGAGGTCTTGATTATTCCGGCGTTGTAGATGTCGAACTTTGTCCTAGTCCAACGTTGCCCGTAACAACGTAGCCATACAGGCTAGGTACGGGTTTGGTTGTTTACCGTGTTGAGGAATGTGGTTGACCAAGAAGGAATTTTGTCCCTCGTTAAGTAGAGAGATATTTAACTGGGCCCCTCGATGAGTCTGTCCAAGGAATGTGTGGCCACACAGGGAAATGGGACTAACTCAAGGAATCGAGAAAGTTATGGTTTGGATTAAGGATGACTTTCCCGTGCCTTATCCATGACCAAAATATCGTGTGACAATCGGGATTAAGACAAGGTGGTACTAAGGTTAAGTCGTTTGGCGTTAAAGCGATAACTCACGTGTTTTGGGTAGTCGTGATGGCTTGCTAGAGTCCGCTCTCGACTTGTGAGTCATAGAGATGGCTTGCTGCCAACTTCACGTGAGGCCTGCTGGGTCACACACGAGCAGGATCAAGACACCATAATGGGACACAAATTAGGGTTTAATTTGTGGGTTACTTTAGTGACACAATTTAAGACATAGTTGAATGTCTGGGACATGAAGTCTTGTCTTAAATTAAATCTATGTTTATGATATTTAAATTTGTTAGACAAGTTTAAATATATTAATTGTTAAATAGTTAATTTGATTAATCTATTTACAATCGGATTCTTGTTTAAAATATTAGGGAATAATAAATTGGATAAGCCTCCTAAAAGTTAGGGGATTATTGATTTATTAATTTCTTTAATATTGGATAACAAGAAGAAGAGGGTGGCGCCTCTTCTTGGTTTTTTATTAATAAAATTGTTTTGTTAATTTAAATCAAGATTTGAATTTGAATTCAAGATTTGATTTTGATTTCAAGATTCAAATTTGAATTAAAGATATTAGGGTAATATTTTAATTCAATATTGTTAGGGAATCCGAATTCAAGATTCAATTTGTTAGGGATATTAATAAGATAATTATAACTTCCTAAGAGTTAGGGTTGTTATCTTATTTATTAAATTCTTTTAAAATGGTGCATGAGGATGGCGCATGGCTTGATCCAATGGGCAAGATTTGATCTTGCATTTTGGATTTCAAGATTGCATCTTGAATTTCAAATTAAGATATTAATGTAATATTTTAATTAAGAATTCAAATCCTCTTGACCAATGGGGATTGGGCATTCAAGATTTAGTTTTCAAGATTTGATCTTGAAATTTAAATTTAAATTGCCTTTTAGTTTTGAATTAAAATATTAGTGTAATATCATAATTCAAGATTTTAGAAACCCCTATTTTCTTTATTGCAATTCCCTAATTTCATGAGTTAGGGAATGTGATTCCCTAATGAGACTATATATAGCCATACACACACACCCCAAGTGGCCTAACACACACTTAAGCAAGTGAGAAGAGGTTTTCGACTTGACCTAATTTTAGAGAGAGGAAAGTCGATTTTTCTTAGAGAAGAAAAGTTCGACTAAACCCTAAAATTTTAGGGCTTGTGTGTGATCAAGAAAGTTGTTCTTGATTTGTGCGCCACCTTTTCTTGGGGTTTCAAGAATTGTTCTTGAACATCAATGATTCGTAGATTGGGTTCCCGTAATCTCTTGGGAAGAAGAGATTGGAGGCTAGCACCTGGGTGTCTGCCAAATTGTTCGTGTGGATCACCGGCAGAGGAAGGACATGCGTTGCTGTGGACTTCTCGGATTCACAAGTTTCAAAGCCATCGATTGAAATTTAGGTACACATCTTCCCTTACTAGTATAAACGCAGTTAGTGGATCCTGGAAGGAAATTATAGGCTATGCGAATAAATTTTTAATTTTTACGCTTTTTCCGCTGCGCTTGCTCTATAATTTCCCAACAGATTGTGCCTTAGGGCCAATCATTTTATATGTATGGACATATTGTTTGACTGATTTATGAATGATAAATTATGTCGTTATCATATTATTAGCATGTTTACTGTGATAACAATCCTTGATTAATTATGTGATAATTATTCTCAACTGTCCCTGGTCGATTATTCATGTGGGAACGTGAATGAACTAAGACCAGCATGACTTCGGTGTATAGTGATACACGCATGAGATGTTTCTCGAGAGTCATGGTGCAATTATGTAATGGGTTACAAGTTGCTGGACCGACCCGGAGAGTCCTACTTGGGTTTAGTCATCACCATACTTACTGAAGTCATCAGTGAACGTTATGAAGTATGAGTAACCACCCCTAGCTTGAGTATTCATGGGTCCACATACATCACTATGTATGATTCCCAATAAGTCAGGTGCTCTCTCACTGTGGCCAGTGAAGGGCGCCTTTGTCATTTTACCAAGCAGACTAGATTCGCAAGCATCATATGATTCAAAGTCAAATGAGCTTAGAAGTCCATCTTTATAGAGCTTCTCTAGGCGTTTCTCATTTATATGGCCTAAACGACAATGCCAAAGGTCCGTAGGATTTGATTCGTTAATCTTGATCCTTTTGGTATCAACGTTATAGATATTGTTATCGCGTTGTTGTTCTAATTTTAAGACGTAATGATTATCTTGCAAATCACCATAAGCAAATAAAACATTATCTTTATAAATAGAACACCTTCCATTGCCGTTTACAAATGTAAAACCTTCCTTATCCAAATAAGAAAGAGAAATAATGTTTGAACTCAATGAAGGTACATAATAACAATTATTCAAAATGAAAATAAGCCCAGAGGGCAACACAAGCTCGTATGTTCTCACAGCAACAGCAGCAACTCTTGCTCCATTGCCTACGCGTAGGTCCACCTCGCTTCTGTCCAGCTTTCTACTGTCTCTAAGACCCTACACATTTGTACAAATGTGAGAACTACATGTTGTATCTAATACCCAAGTGGTTAAAGTAGAAAAGTGAACGTCTATAACGAAGATACCTGAAGTAGAGACCTCACCGCTCTTCTTCTTCTTTTAATTTTCCAAGTACAATTTGCAATTTCTTTGGCAATGTCTTGGCTTTTGGCAGAAAAAGCAAATCGCATCCTTTGAAGGCTTTGCCTTCTTGGCAGGTCGTGGGTTAGGCTTGTTCCCTGGCTTGGTCTCACCAACCGGGGCTTTACCCTTCCTCTTTCATTTGCCCATCCCTTTCGCCTGTTTTTTTCTGAACCATCAAGACTGCACTAGGCGCCTTTTTAATGGATGCCTCAGCAGTCTTGACCATCCCATGCAGCTCAGAAATTGATTTCTCTATTCCATTCATATTGAAGTTCATGACAAACTTGTCATAACTTCTAGGCAGCGAGTTCAGGATCATATCCGTCACAAGCTCTGAAGTAATGGGAAATCCCAGCCTACTAAGGTGATCTATGTACCCCTTCATCTTCAAGACATGGGTACTAATGGATGCACGTTCAGGGGAAGGGTTTTCTAGGACATAAAGCTTCCTTTCTTGGGTGAGAACAATTCTCAAATTACGAAACCAGTCAAGGAAGTTTGTGATGGAGATTATGCCCTAGGGCCAATCATCCTATAGATATGTTGAGAACATATCAATTAATTTATGGAGATAAATTAATGGTTATCATATTATTAGCATGTTTACTATGATAACAGTCCATGGTTAATTATGAGATAGTTAATCTAAACTGTCCCCGGTCGCTCATTCGAGTGGGAACTTGAATTGAACCAAGACCAGCCTGACCTCGATGCATGGAGATGCACGCACTAGATGCTAGGACGAGAGTCATGGTGCAATTATGTAAGGAGTTACAAATTGCTGGACCGACCCGGAGAGTTCTGCATGGGTTCAGTCATTAGCTGGTCTCTCCTGTACAATCTGTCATGATGCCCTTAGACCTGAGGTCTTGACTATTCCGGCATTACAGTTGTCAAACTTTGGCTTAGTCTAACGTTACTCGTAACAGGGTAGCCATAAGGGCTGAGTACGGGTTTGGTTGATTGTCGTGCTGAGGAATGTGGTTGGCCAAGATGGAATTTTGTCCCTCATAGAGATGGGAGATATTTAACTGGGCCCCTCGATGAGTCTGTCCAAGGGAATGTGTGGCCACACTGGATATTGGGACTTACTCAGGAATCGAGAAAGTTGAGGTTTGGATTTTGGATGACTTTCCCATGCCTGATCCTTACCAAAATCTCGTAGGACAAAAAGGGATCTGGACAAGATCATACTAAGGTTAAGTCGTTTAGGGGATAAACGATAACTCACGTGTTTTTGGTAGTCGTGATGGCTTGCTAGAGTCCGCTCTCGACTTGTGAGTCATGAGATGACTCATTGCCAACTTCACGTGGGGTCTGCTGGGTCACACACGAGCAGGAACCAGATGCCAAGCTGGAACACGAGTTAACCCTAATTCGTGGGTCACATTTGTGACACCGTTTAAGACATAACTAATTGTGGGACATGAAGTCTTGTCTTGAATAAATTATCTACAGATATATGATATTTAGATTTGTGAGACAAATTTAAATATATATATATATATATGATAATTGTTAAATAGATAATTGGATTAGGCTATTTACAATTATATTCCTATTTATAATATTAGGGGAATTATAAATTAGATAATGTTCCTAAGAGTTAGGAAATTATTAATTTATTAAATTCACTAATATTAGGACTAAATAGGATGAGGTTGGCGCCTCATATTTAAAAGGAATTTAATTAATAAAAATGTTTTATTAATTAAAGTCATGGCTTGAAATTTGAAATTCAAATGAGATTTGATCTAGATTTCAAATGGATGAATTAAATATATTAAAGTAATATTTTAATTCATGATTTATAGGGCAAGTCGAAATTCTAGGCCCATTGGATTTAAAATATTAATGTAATATTTTAATTCAATAAACTAGAGTTTGAGATTTGGTGAGATTGACTTAAAGATATTATGGTAATTCTTTAATTCAATATTGTTGGAAAATAACAAATTAGTTATAACTTCCTAAGAGTTAGTTAGTTATTTTAATTTATTAAATTCCAACAAGATAATTGGAGGGGAATGGCGCATGAGGAGAGAAAGATTTAGGAAGATTTGATCTTCCAAATTGATTCTCCAAGATTGCATTTTGATTCCAATTTTAATATTAAGGTAATATCTTAAATTGGAAATCAAGTCATAAAATTTTGATATAAAGATATCATAATCTTATGGTTTGATAATTATATGATTTTAGGGTTTCCTAAAATTATAATTATCAAAGTCCCCAAACCCTATAAATAGGCAAGCCATAAGTCGACTTTTTCATGGTTAACCAAGAGAGAGAAAATTTCGATTTTTGCTCTAGGTTAGAGAGAGAATTCACAACTTGAGAATTGGATTCTTGAGAGTGAAGTCACAAAGGTGAGAGCCTCATGCACATTAGGAAAGTCGACTTAGCCTAGTTCTTCTCAAAGGAAAAATTCGATTTTGCCTTGGGTGAGGAGAGAGAGAGAAAATCGCAGCCTTGCTTTCCTAGAGAGAAAAAGTGGCGCATAATATTAAAGAGTTTAATATTGTGTGAGAAGGTTGTGTGGGATCAAGGCGCCAAACAGTTCTTGATAATTCAAGAAGAGTTCTTGATTTTAAAGAACACCGTAGATAAAGGTTCCGGATTCACTTGGAGAAGTGAAGGAAGCTAGCACCTAGGCATCTCCGAAACTATTCGTGTGGATTACCGGCGGAGGAAGGACGCGTCACATGGACTTCTAGGAAACGCCCCGTTCAACTAAACCGATTGAAACTCGTGAGGTATACTACTAACCAAAGGTTTTAAATTCAGCTAGCGGATCCGTTCGGGAATTCTAGGACCTAGGCGTTTAAAATTTTAATTTACAGTTTTTTCATGCTTCCGCTGCCTTAGGCGCCCTGAATTCCCAACAGTTTGTCCCATTTAACTTATCCTTCTCAAGGATAGATCGCAGTGATACCGCTGAACTTATAATATTTGCCATGATTCTACAATTAAGATATGAAAGTTAATTAGCAAAAAGGTCCACCATTTTATAAAACCCAACAAAATTATTATTAGTGGCTAAGATCCATATTTCACCAAAGTTTACCTTCGCTTGGGCGATAATGCATCTTTAGGTTATTTAGGTAGATAACTCTTTACCAATCACATCATATATGACTCTTAGATCTTTATGGGACTGTATCATCGTATGATACTTATTATGGCATGTTTATCCCATCTAATGCCTTGAGTTTCAAATCCGATTTGATAACCCCATTAAGTCACACAATAAAACTTGTGAATGGCCAAACTCAAAACAATGAGGCGAAAGCCCAACCCTACATCATCAAGGCCCATCAAACACGTGTAGCTTGGGCTATCACCGCATCCAATAAACCAAGATTTCAATAAGGCATCGCGTTGAATCTTCCATTCACCCGTGTCTCCTCAAGATAAAAGTAGATATGTGTAGCTTGGGCTATCACCGCTCCACAATGATCAAGATTTTAACAGTGTGGTTTATTGATGGCATTAAAACTTAAGATTTTATAAGGGTTCAATTTTAGGTTCAATTTTTGGTTCAATTTGAAATCGAATTTTAAAATTAAACTAGTGTGCCAAGTGTTTACCCCCATGTATCATATACATATAAACACATGCTCGAATTTTGTATCTCATAGAAAATCCTACGCTCGTATCGAATACGTGGTTGTGCGTACAAAATATAAAATTTGCATGTTAAAATCGCGACCCCTAAACATACATCTAGCGCCAATTGTATCATATACAAAAACTAAATGCATAAAATAACCGTGTTTAGATATGGCTCATCTACCCTAAATTCCCTCAAGCCAATGAGAGAATCTTTCTAAAAGAAAAAGGAAAAATTACATTGGGAAACCTCATTTGAACATATGAGGGGAGTGAGGTGAGAAAAGAAATTACATCCAGAATTTAGGGAGACGACACGCAGGTGTATTTACCAAAATAAGACCTAGAGCCATATCCAACATCATACTCAAACATACATGAACAATTCATATATATATAAATATACACGGCATCAACATTCAACAACAAAAAAAACGACTTTGATTGTCTTCAATTAGGGTTTGTGCAATTTAACATGTCTTCTTGAAAAATAAGTCATGCATCCATAATTCAAGAATTCAAGAATCATATTCAAGAACCCGAATTCATTGACCCAAAAATTATAAATTCACAATTTACAATTTTCGGCCACCCTACAATAAAATAATCAAAACAATTTTAATTAAAAAAACATATAGGGTTTCGACCAAGACCTAAACTTTTCAAGTAAATTCTAATCAATCAAATTGATTACCTTATGTATCAAATACAAAAATTTGCACCATTCTTAGATAAGATTAAAATCGTGTGGTGGAAAATCGCAAAAATTTTAGCGGATCGAATGGAAACGGTAAACGTATAAACATACATCAACATGTATATTCACAAAACTAGCATAAACACAAAGATAGCGTGGCTCTGATATTACTGTTGGAGATTATGGAGCAAAACGCAGCAGAAAAGGTAAAATTAAAATTTTTACAAAACGTATAATCTCCTCCAAAGGATCCACTACTTGTGTTTATACCAGAAGAAAAGGACGTTTACCTAAATCAGACAGTTGCTTTTGAAAAACGCGATTCCAAGAAGTCCACAGACTCGTGTCCTTCCTCTGCCGGTGATCCACACGAACAGTTTGGCAGATATTCAGGTGCTAGCCTCCAAGAGATTATGGGACCAGATCTACAATCTTGGAATTTCAAGAACACTTCTTGAAATATCCAAGAACCAAGTGGCGCACACCAAGAACCAATTTCTTGGCCACACTACTCTAGGTTTTGGCGCCTCTCTCTCTTCCTCACACACAAATCGCCTCTAAAACCCTAAGTTTTAGGGTAAGTCGAACTCTCCCTCTTTCCTCTAGGGTTATGCGACTTTTTCTCTATTTCTCTCTCACTAGGCGACTTGTCTCTTCTATCTTAGGCTTGGCGACTTTGTGTGTATTTATAGAGAGTCCATTCCTCAAATCAGGGAATCACCAAATCTTGATTATAAGATTACATTAATATTATAATTCAAAATTAAAAGGAAATATTTATTTAAATTTCAAGATCATATCTTGAAACCTAGAATGCACACTTCCCATTGGTTGGAATGAGTCAAGAGGATTTGAATTCTTAATTAAAATATTACATTAATATCTTAACTTAAAATTCAAAATGCATTCTTGAAATTCAAAATGCAAGATCAAATCTTGCATTTAAATCTTGAAGAATGCGCCACCCTCCTTGTTATCTTATAGGAATTTAATAAATAAGAAAACAATCCTAACTCTTAGGAAGTTATAACTATCTTATTAATATCCTTAACAAATTGAATTAAAATATTACCCTAATATCTTAATTCAAATTTGAATCTTGAATTCAAATTCAAATCTTGAATTCAAATTTAAATCTTGAATTCAAATTAACAAAATCATATTTCATTAATTAATTCAAGAGTGAGGCGCCACCCTCCTCTTGTTATCCTTCAATATTAGAGAATTTAATAAATCAATAATCCCCTAACTCTTAGGAGACTTAGTCAATTCATTATTCCCCAATATTCAAAACAAGAATTCAATTGTAAATAGATTAATCAAATTAACTATTTAACAATTAATATATATTTAAACTTGTCTAACAAATTTAAATATCACAAATGTAGATTTTATTTAAGACAAGTCTTCAGGTCCTAAGACATTCAACTATGTCTTAAATTGTGTCACTAAAGTGACTCACGAATTAACCCTAATTCGTGTCCCATTACAGTATCTTGATCCTTCTCATGTGTGACCCAGCAGGCCTCACGTAAAATTGGCAGCAAGCCATCTCTATGACTCACAAGTGGAGAGCGGACTCTAGCAAGCCATCACGACTACCCAAAACACGTGAGTTATCGTTTTAACATTAACGACTTAACCTTAGTATCACCTTGTCCTAATCCCTATTGTCACACGATATTTTGGTCATGGATAAGGCATGGGAAAGTCATCCTTGTAATCCAAACCATAACTTTCTCGATTCCTTGAGTTAGTCCCATTACTCTGTGTGGCCACACATTCCTTGGACAAACTCATCGAGGGTCCCAGTCAAATATCTCTTAACTTAATGAGGGACAAAATTCCTTATTGATCAACCATATTCCTCAACACGGAAAACAACTAAACCCGTACCTAGCCTGTATAGCTACCCTGTTACGGGCAACGTTGGACTAGGCCAAAGTTCAGCATCTACAACGCCGGAATGATGAAGACCTCAGGTCTAAGGGCATCGTGACATGTGTACAAGAGAGGCTAGCTCATGACTAAACCCATGCAGGACTCTCCGGGTCGGTCCAGCAACTTGTAACCCTTTACATAATTGCACCATGACTCTCGAAAAGCATCACATGTGTGTATCTCTATACACCGAAGTCATGCTGGTCTTAATTCATTCTCGTTCCCACGTGAATAATCGACCAGGGACAGTTTAGAATAATTATCACATAATTAATCAAGGATTGTTATCACAGTAAACATGCTAATAATATGATAACGACATAATTTATCATTCATAAATCAGTCAAAAAATATGTCCATACATATAAAATGATTGGCCCTAAGGCACCATCTCCATCACATAATTCTCCTAATAACCTTGACTTTGTTTCTTGGACCCTCACTGGCAATGATATTTACATCACCTCTTCTGCCTACCTTAGCTTCTTCAACAAGGAACCCCACACTGACATAAAATAGATATGGAAACATAACCTCCCCCCAAGAATACAAATTTAGGGATGATTCTATATATATATATATATATGCAAGTCATCCCTCTTAATTACCAAGTAGTGAACTAATTTTCTTGGGTGAAAGAAACTTGATTTAACACACAAGAAAATAATTCTCGTAGACAACTTAGAGTTCAATTAATTCTAATTAATTACCTTGACATCTCAGAGCATAAACATCATAAGCTAATATTGAATGCAGAAAGACATCATATAATTAATTAATTACTTCAAGATAAAGAAGAGTCTATAGTAACCTTGACTTATATATTAGTGCAAGGCAGAATATATACTCTAGGGAAAATAACTAGCTAGCTGTACCACAAGCCGTTAAGTTTTCCTTTTCATTCACCAAAACTTTCATGTACTTGTGTTTCTATTTGTTCTCATCAGCCAAATTTTCTACCATAATCATATATATATAGATATTCAGAGCCATTACTTTTTCTTATAGTGGAACGCGGATTAGTTTCTACCGAAAATTTTCTACAAATTTTGTGATTTGATCGATCTTTAGTTTCTTAATTATGCGACGTTTTTGTTGTTTAATTAGCGTCACTAATTAAGACTTTATGCTAGATAATTAGTAGGTGATGAAAGAAAAATTTAAAGTTGAATTAGATCTGCCTTAATAATTATGATCAAAGCATAAAGTGTATCATCGATTCATCGCTTTCTTTATTAAAAAAGTCGGCAACTTTGATTTGCTGTAAATAATTTTTACAGCAAGATTTTTTTGGGGTCAAATTTTATGGCTGATTACTGGGTTTATTGTCGCACTCGAACATACCCAAAAAAAAATTTGTTTTTTACTTAATGAATTCCCCTTTCAACAAAAAAAAAAACATACCCAAAAAAAAAAAACCTTGAATATCTCACAGACACACTATCTTGATCAAAATTCCAATCACGATATTTTTTTAAGTTTTTGAATATTTACAAACCCACTTTTATACATTAAGGATATTAGTGTGAAAAACACTTTGGTAACATTATTTACATGTTTGTTAATCATGCTCAATAATTATGTAGAATGACACATAAGTGTTTTTTTTTTTTTTCAAAAGTACTTTTGGTATCCTTAAAACATGATATTAATTTCAGTTGTATCCTCAAATTTTTTTTTGGTCAATTGCACTCCCAAAGTATGAGGTTAGTTTAAGTTGTACCCCTAAAGTTGTTTTAAGTCAATTGTACCCTAATATTTCACATTGAGTCAATTGTATTCCAAATTGAGAGTATAATCGACACAAAAAAAATTGAGGATTCAATTGACATAAAAAGGAAAAGATTGAGGGTATTATTGACCCAAAAAAAATTTTGGGGTACAATTAAAACTAACCCCATACCTTGGGAGTACAATTGACCCAAAAAAAACTTTTGGGGTACAACTGAAAATGACTTCAAACTTTATAGGTACCAAAAGTACTTTTATCTAATTTTTTTTTCTATATTTTCTGTTTTTTCTAATTTTCCAATAACAATGACATGAAGAATATATAATTGCAATCCTAATTGAGTTAACAAATCAGTATCTGAATAATTGAAATATATAATTTAGTCCTTAAAATATTTCAATTGTCAATAATTTGATCCTTAATGACGATTTGGTCCCTAAATGTGAATTGATTTTGTACTTTTTAATCACTACATTTGTATTAATCTTGTACTTTTTATCTTTAAATTTGTACTGAATTTATATTTTTTTATCTCAGAATTTGACCTAAGGATCAAATCGTTGACAAGTACAATAATCTAGGGATTGGATAGTATATTTTGATTATCCATATACTAATTCATTAACTCATTATAAATAGGCCATAGTCTCAAATTGGTCCCTTATGTATGGGGTAAGATTCAAATTGGTCCCTTATCTTTCATTTAATTCATATTGGTCCTAAAATTTTCCATGATGTTTCAAATTGGTCCCAAAAATACTCAATATTAATGTGACTATATCTGTCTTATTTCAAGCTCAAATGCAATGAATTTAAAGCTACGAGTTTCTCTTGACGAGTATTTTGAACCATCAACAAACGAGGTCAAATTGAGTCCCAAAAGTGGCCATGGGTAATTCGTTTCATGGTCAAACAAGTGAAATTAGTCATATTTCTTTCGTTGGATGTCCGAATGCAACAAATTTGAAGCTATTTACTAACTCTGGAAGAGTTCTTTCTCTTCCCAGTTATGATAGCTAGCAAATGAGGTCAAGTCGTGTCTTGGAAAAAAATGTGGGACCAATTTGAAAAATCATAGAAACATCTAGGACTAATCTGAAATAAATGAAATATAAGAGACCAAACCCTATCCCATACATAAGGAACCAATTTGAGACTTTTCCCTTATAAATAATAACATTTCTCATATATATATAGGGTGAATTATACATAAGGTCCTTGTGGTTTGGGGTATTTTGACATCAGGTCCCTGTGGTTTAAAAAGTTGCAATTTGGGGACTGAGGTTTGTTCAGTTAGCAAAAAAAGTTCCTTCATCCAAAATTGAACAGAAATTTGCTAAAATACTATTTTAAGACCCTAACTATTAATTTTCTATGCATTTGACTCCTTGTTTCTATGAGGGAGGGACTTTGATGCAAAAACATAAAATTTTTGGGGACATTGACCTGGCTATTGAATTTTTTTCTAATTTGACATAATTCAAGGGACCCTTTTGCAATTATATTCAACCATTCTTTTAGTAGCCAGAGTTAAAATTTTTGAAAATTTTCTGTTTTTGCATCAAAATCACTCCTTCATAGAAATAAGGAGTCAAATGCATAAAAAATTTATAGTTAGGATCTTAAAATAGTATTTTAGTCCAAATTTTTGTTAAATTTTGAACGAAAAGTATTTTTCTACTAATAGAGTAGACTGTAACCTTTTAAATTGTAACCACATAGATCTCCTGTCTAATTTACTCGTGCGTGTGTGTGTATTATAGGCAGGCAAAGGGGATGACTAATAGACTAGACACTAGAATGTAGAGGGAAGAATATTAAGGAGACAAAGACAGAGAGTTGGGGTCGTTATCTGACATTTCCAAGAACAATAAACGTACGTAACATAGCTGCATATATACATGCCTTTGGATTCGTATGATGTGGTTGGTGGCATGGCCTTAATTTCCGCTATCTCTAGCTAAGCTAATATACCTATATATATATATATATATATATGTATCTTCAACTTCAACTTCAACTTCCCACTCATTCTCAATTAATATTATTTTACACACACGCATATATACACCCACTTAATATATATATATATATATATATATATAACACCATCTTGACTCTGAAGGCTCAACAAAAGCATTTCAAATCTCCTTTTTACCTTATCACTTTCGAAACGCGTTTCGTTTATGTACCTCTAATTATCTTCTTTTAATATAATTGCACCATTTACCAAAGAACAAAAAAAAAGTGAAAAAAACGCGTTTCGTCTCAAACTCTCCATCAGCTTCACTTAATTATTCATCACTCACCCATTATATATCCAGGCATGCATATTTATATCTGATGTATATGTACATAATAAAACTTGATTAATTTAGTGTTTATATTATATATATATAAATATTAATATATATGCATGTATAATGTATAGAAATTCATGTTATCCGAAAGGCATATAAAGCAAGAAAAAAATAGATAGATGTACGTTATATATATATATATATTGATTCTCCCTATAATTCTTAGCTTGTACACATAAACATATTAAAGCTTTTTCTAGCTAAATAAATCAAATTAAAGTTGCTGAACTTTTCATGAAATAAGGAGTAACAAACGAGATCTATTGGCTGTGTGAAAGAGAGAAAAGTGGTCCAAGATGGAAACCCTACCTCTACCTTCCGTTTTAATCATTTGAAAATTGAACCCTGACCCTAAAAGAATTGAAAAAAGAAGAAAAAAAGCAAGTTATACATAAAACATTTTAATTAGATATATAGTCCGTATGTATATATATAGTAATAGTACTTTTCGATATGGGAATTAATTGAAGTGAAGTACTTAATTATATATAAACCCACATGCAGTAAACTAATTAATTAAAATTGTATGTGGACACTGTTGATTTTGGCTAAAGGGCATCTTCCTTTAATTTCCTGTATGGTCGTACACCTTAACCATAATGCGTGACGAAATGAATATGCAAAGCTTACGTATTATATGTGAAAGGCATTGAGATTCTTTCTCTTTTGACTTGGTTAAAGTTATTAAGAGGTTAATTAGCCGTCTGTGTGTCTTTTTTCTGTGTGTGAAAAGTATTGTAATTGTTGTACTGATATATATATATATATATTATGTGTGTGTAATTGAGGAGGAGCCCATTCACCTTTTAGCATATATTGAGAGCTATTTTGTTAATTAGTACAATAATACGACAAAGCCCACCCTAGGGGACTCTGCACCTTCCTCAAGCTAACCGACAAACCACGTGACCCAAACACATTATAATTAGGAACATGACCTTAGGATCCATCATCATCTCTCATATATCTTCATTCTCTCCTTACCAAAGATAAAATAGTAATTAACTTTTGATGTAGTGCTAAGCTGTCTTTAAGTTGAGAGACTTAGATTTGAATTCTAAAGTTGATATTATTGAAAGAGTTTTAACTATAGGCTCCCGATCCAAATAGGATTAGTTTTCACCTAAAAATAATAATAATAATAGAAATGCTACATTTATCACCCTTATAAAATATAACATATATTGTATGAAACCGATCATTAATTTGCATATGTGTATATATATATATCTTTCTTTTCTATACACTGACCACCAGTCATCAAGAACCCCAAAAAGTTAAAATGAATGGTAGACATCGTGATTAAGCCAAGACCCATGGTTGACAATGCCACCCCATCTGAAAAGAACCTCGATTTTTTTCTTTCTTATTTCCTTCCTTCCTTCCTTTTTCATTTGTTTTATTTCAAAGAAAATACAAAAGCTTTGCGAAAAGGGCATAGGAGCAGCCAGCAGATTCAAAATCATATATATATATATATATATATTCACGTCAATATATGGAAGACCGATAAACTAACAAAGACAATAATCTATTTCTATTTTTAAAAAAAAAAATACAAAGTAATTAATAGACATAACTGATGATGATCACATTTTACTGTCAGTATAACAACAATCATCCTCTTGACTCGAGGAGAAGATCTAATTAATTAAAAACATGATCATATATGTATGCTCATGAGCTCATCCATTATTATTCACCTCATCACTTATATATATATATTTATATTCTAATTATCTGACGTGGATGCGCTACAGGGATGACGTATTGGAGTTTGCCACGTGGCAGAGTGGCTCGGAGAAAGATGATATTCCTGGTCGGGCAAATCCCCAAAGGTCAACCTCCGTTGTGGCATAGTAATCATGAGCTGACCTGTTGGATGAAGATGTAATGGAGGAAAGTGAAGATGACAATGATGATAATGATGATGATGAAGATCGTACGGTTGGAATCGTCATCGGAGTATGCAGATCATCGTGGTTGTCTAAGTGATGTCTCGAACATAAACCTGAACCGACCGAACCCGACCCGTTCAGCTGCGACGCCACAAGGCGATCCAGCGCAGCCCAGCTCGTGATCGCACCCACCACACCATTATTATCATCGCCAGTAGTACTAAGTGATGACCAATCTATGTTGTTGTTGTTGTTAGTGGATTTTGGGCTTTCCAAACGAGGCAGTTTAAAGAACCTGTTGTGCTGGTCGTACAAGTTGTTATTGTTATAACTGCCACCATTGAGGTTGTTATTGCTGTTAGAGAGAATATTACTACTATTATTATTGTAATTATTATTATTATTCTCTTCTTCTTCCTTGCAATAGTTCCTTCCCGCCATTTGCTGAAGAATTTGCTCCAAACACCCTTCGTCGTCCTCACACGAATCAAACACGACGTCGTTGAGGTGTTGTTGTTCATCGTGTTCTTCTTCGTCGTTGCTGACGTGGCTGATGCTCCTTCTTCTGGACTCCATTGTCATATTGGAAAAAGTGGAGGGGTTGTCTAGGGTTTTCAGATGGTTCTTCTTCTTGAATATCCTACACACCACCCACCCTTCTTCTTGTGTTCCATCCCCCATCATCACAACACTCGACAACTGAAATCAATTAATCATGAATCAGCAATCATTCATAAACACAATTAACAAACAATTAATTAATTTAAGAGTAAACTAACAATTTGGTCTCTGAAACATTGAAATGTACAATTCAATCCCTAAAAGATTAAAACAATATAATAAAAAGTATACTATTTTGACCTTTCAGGGACTAAATTGTACACTTCAATCTTTCAAAGATGAAATTGTCAACTCAGTATTCTTTCAAGATACCAAATTGTTAGTAGTTCACTCAATTAATTTAACTAACAACTCAATCTCTGAAATATTATCAAGTTGACAATTCGGTCTCCGAACCTCTGAATTACACAATTTAATGCCTAAAAGATTCAAGTAGTTTGAACTAAAACTTATCCCATTTAAATCTTTGAATGACTAAAATCTGTATTTTAGTCTTATAGAAACTGAACTGTCAACTCGACAAAGGGACTAAATTAATTGTTAGTTTACTCAATTAATTAGTGACTACTCACAATGCTGTTGTCGTTAGGGGTGGTATCTTCAAGCCTGTACTCATGCATGATCCAATCAGACTTCTGGCCATGTGGTGCTCGGCCTTTGTAGAAAACCAACGTCTTCCTCATTCCGATCCTCTTGCCGTTGCCATAGATCACCTTGTCCCGGCCGGTCGCCTTCCAGAACCCGGCCGCCGTGGCACGATTTGTTCGAGTTCCGGTCGGGTACTTCTTGTCCTTGTGGCTGAAGAAGTACCAATCGTTTTGTGGGGTTGTTCCTATTTTGCACCTCTCTAAAAACACCAAATCAAAGAAAATTCAGTTTTTTATATATAATATACACATACATGTATTATATATTTCAGTATTTTCTTCTTTTTTCGTACCTTGAATATCCCAAGGTTCAAGCTTGTTGAGATCCACATCGCGAATGACGTCGAGGTCGATTTTCTCGTAGCACACTTTCTTTCGAAGGTAATATTGCAAAAGCTCCTCTTCAGTGGGATGGAAGCGAAACCCAGGAGGGACTTGAGATTGTCCATTCACAGAGATGTTCATACTTTTCTGCATTCTGAATTCTGATGATGAGATGATGAAATCGATATTCAATACGGTTATATTGTGATTTTCTAGCTAGAAAGGTTCGGTTTCAAAATTTTCTCGGGAACCAAACGCAGGGAGAGAGAGAACACATTCAGATTTCAGAGAGAGAGAAGAGATGATTGATTGGGTTGGGGTTGGAGGTGTACTGAGTATGTAAAGAATTAATCACTATATATATATACCCGAGAGAAATTTAAAATATAGATATGAATGGAGTTTTAATAAAAAAAAAAAAAACATTTTTTAATATATTTTGGAACACCTGGCGATTTAATTAAATCAGTGCCCTCCACAAGAAAATTGAATGCAAGATAAAGGTAATTGGAAAAAGTGTCGAACTGATAATGAATTAAAAGAATAGAAAGTCAAAACCTCAAATTGATCTCAAGTGTATGTGGCCGATTTCAAATTAGTCCTAAATGTTTCATTTTGTCAAAATAGTCTTACATGTTTTTATAATTTTTTGAATTGCTCACAAATTACTGAATATGTGGCCAGCTATATCTCTTTCATTTCAAGTTTGAATGCAATAAATTCAGAGTTGCATGTTACTCTTTTTTGGTAGCCGAAAGTTTATGAGTCGAGTCTCGAGGGCACACTAAGGTCAGGACATGTCTCAAGACTTTATGAGCGCTTAAAGAGTTACTTACAGATTGCCTACCAACAAATTTCTCGAATCGACAGCAAGATTTGAACTCACGACCTTGTGGGTTATGATCTAACTCTTACCAACTTGACCAACTTTTCTTGGCGAGTTGCATGTTACTTTTATTTAACGAGTACCGTATTTATTTATCCAGTTGAGACCATCAACAAACGATATATCAAACTGGGTTTCAGAAGTGTACTGCTCCTTTCACAATAAAACAAATAAAGTTAGTCATATTTATTTTCAAATTTGAATGCAACGCTTTTATAATTATATGTTAACTCTTGAAGAGTTCTTCCTTTATCCAGTTGAGATCGTTAGCAAATGAACTCAAGTCATACTACAAAAGTTGATTTGGAATCAATTTAAGAAATTATGTAAACACCTAAGACCAAATTGATGTAAAATTGTAAATGAAATGTATAAGATCAATTTAAAATCTATCTCATATATTCGAGACCAATTTGAGATTTTGACCGAAATAGAAAGAATGTGTGCAAGTGTAATTAATGAGAGGGAATTATGTAATTATGTGAAAGGAATTGAGTAATTAGTTAAATAATTAAAGAAAGAGAAGGAATAATAATGTAAATTAAAGTGGAGTGGGGGAGCCACCTACCAAGAAAGATGGAGAAGTGAAGAGAGAGGGTGTAGGGCAAAATGGGGTGGTGGAGCCCACGTGAATTTGGGTATCACATGAGGGACCCATACAAAAATTGGACGATGCGGAAGAGAAATAGAGAGAAATGGGAAGAAGAAGGAGTAAGGGCGCACGCACACATCCACAACTATGACCCCTCACCTTAAAAATCTCCATGGGAAACCACCTATTGAATATCAAATATATTCTATCCACCCACGAGGGCGAGGGTTCGAATCCTCTGATCGATGTGAGGGCCTTATTTGGTGGGTGATCTGTAAATTTCTCTCGTAAATCCTCATAGAGGTCGGGAGGTATGCCCTGACCCTAGTGGGATACCGGAGCCTACCCCCACTTAAACTTTTTTCTACCAAAAAAAACAATACCATATATATTCTATATCTATTATAATTAGCCATCTATATATTGATACAATTTGTGCTAAGTGCTCTTGGCAATTTGAGTAAGGATACCCTATAATACATTACAGGTGTAATATTAGTGTAATATAAATTTATAAACGAATTCCCTTTATTTTCAATATTCTATTAACATGATTATGTAAAAATGTTGAGATATAAAGAATTTTTGGAATGTCATCTGATCTCACATTTCTTAATTGGACATTTTCACTCGAAAAAATAAACTCTATCTCGTTTTTCTTTAATTAAGCATAAGGTGTGTTTCATAAACCTCCTATAGTCCTATGTAAATTATTTTAGGTCAAATACCCATTTTAGTCCTCAAATTATAGGGTTATTTTGGTCCTAATATATTTTTTGTGTTTTTTTTTTAGATTTTAAATTTTTACATTTATTCTGTTTTGGTCCACAAAAAGTTACTTGATATGGTTTAATTTATGTCGTTATTTCCAACATAGATAGTTGAAGTAAATTATTTATCTCTCATATATGTCATAATAAATAAGTTAAGTTGGGAAGAGCCAAAGACAAAAAGAAAAAACTTCATTCTCAATCCTAAATTAAAAATAAACTTGTGGTTGATACATGTCAAAGAAAAATGGCTTATTTCAACTAATTATAGGTTGTAATTAAGGACAGAAACCAAAATAGACCAAAAAACAATTTTAAGTTCAAAATAGACCAAAAAATAATTTGAGGATCAAAATAATTTTAAGTTTCTAGACCAAAATAGACCAAAAAATAGACCAAAAATAGACAAAAGCGAAGCAGGTGTGATGTGAAAGTTTCTAGACCAAAATAGACCAAAAAATAATTTTAAGTTCAAAATGAAACTTACCCCATAATTTGAGGATCAAAATGAGGTTTTAACCTTTATTTTATTTTATACTTTACGCACATTCAGCTTGTATTCTCACAACTTGGTAAAAGGCCACTAGACTAATTTTTAGTTCTTGATAAATATATATACGGACCATTTTCAAATTAACCTCTCTCTCTCTTCCTCTCTCTCTCTATCTCTCTATCTCTCTCTCTTTCATGACTGGCTTCGCAACCACCATAACAAGAAAAAGAAAGTAAAAAAAGTTGATGGTGGGAATTGCGCTTTCAGGGCCCCCTTGGAGGGGAAAAATGAGAAAAATGTGATGGATGTGGGACGGACTAGTGTCAACGACACTTGTTTCCCCATTTTTAATCCTTTTTTTTCTCACTTTTTACTCTTTTACTTTTAATCCTTTCTCAAATTTATTTCAAGTAGAATGTGCAATATTATATTAAGAGTGCAATCCTAAATTTTTCATAGGCCAAAATGCATTTTTGGTCCAATATCTTTTGCTCAGGTTGCAATTTGATCTCATATCTTTTTTATTACATTTTGGTCTCATATGTTTGGATCAGGTGCAAAATTAGTCTTATATATATATATATTTTTGTAGATTTAGTCTTATATCTTTGTCAAAAGTTCTCCTGTTAATTCCACAATATGAAATTTTTTATAAAGATATGAGACCAATTCCGCAACCTCACCAAAAGATATGGAACCAAAACTAGGGGCGAGCGCGGGCTGGGTTGTGGCTGGTTGAGGGAAAATCCCAGCCCAAGCCGCACATCAATCTGTGAGTTGGGTTGGGTTGGGTTTTGCATTTTTTAAAATTCAACCCGAACCAACCCAAACCGCAAAACTGCGGGTTGGGTTGGGTTGAACCCGCAGGTTGAATCTTTTTTTGTTTTTGTTTTTAACAACAAAATAACACATTCTTTTTCAACTTCTTAGGCAAAGTGCATCATATATTATATAAAGTAAACTAACAATTTGGTCCCTAAAAGATTGCAATATACAATTTAGTCCCTTAAAGATCAAAATGGTATACTTTTTAGTCCTTGAAAGATTAAAACGATATATTATTTAGTCCATAAAAGGACTAATTAGTATACCATTTTAATCTTTCAGGGACTAAATTATACATTTCAATCTTTCAGGAATCCAGTTGTTACCTTAGTGATCTTTGAAGGACCAAATTGTTAGTTTACTCTATAATACATTATATATATTAGTAATTAATTATAAAAATATATATATTATATATATATTTGTGGGTTCGCGGGTTGGGTTGGGTTCATAAACCTCCAACCCGCAGATGTGCGGGTTGAGAATTTTGAACCCAACCCAACCCGCGAACCCAACCCAACCCAGCCCGTGACTACGAGTTGGGTTGGTATTTGCGGGTTCGCGGGCTCGCGGGTTAGGTTGCTCACCCCTAACCAAAACTGCATCCTGACTAAAAAATATGGGATTAAAAGTGAAACAAAAGAAGATATGAGACTAAATTGAAATCTGAACAAAAGATATAGGATTAAAAGTGTAACAAAAAAAATACGAGACTAAATTAAGACCTGAGCAAAATATATGAGGCCAAAAATACACTTTCACCTTTTATATATAAAGCATATATGTATATACATACTTTGTCAAAATATATAGAGTGCATGAAATTTGATCCATGCATGCCAATGTAAGAGTTGACATTTATGTTTGGGTGCGAGTATATATTTTTATACATCTCTAATATTATTACCAAAAAGTTCTGGAATATAATTAATACATATATACTTTTACAAGCATGATTATTTTTTTTATACATCTCTAACATTATTACCAAAAAGTTCTGGAATATAATTAATACATAGATACTTTTACAAGCATGATATATGTGTGAAAATATATGTATTACACTTTATAAATTCAAATTTCAAAATTTCAATGTTTCATGGTCCATATGCATATTACTTTTTATACCTTTTTAAGCCCTGCAGCTTCTTCCTCTCCTTCCTTTCGTAACCTTTGTTTATTATTTTTTTTCAAAAAAAATATTCTTTCTGGCTTCTTTTTTGGTTATTGGTCGTGTTTCTCTGTCTCTCTCTCTCTTAAGTCTTTTTTAATAGTGCCATTATTTGGTTTTTAGTTTGACAATTTCATGTTTCGTCTTTAATTTATATTTATATATATATATATATATGTAAATCTCTTCCCCCAACCTGCTTCTTTCTTTCTTTCTTTCTCTTTTTTGAGATCTCTTGTCTTTCTTTCTTTCTCTTCGTTAATTTATCTTTCTGATGTCATTATTTTCTGCCATAAAGGTCAAAAGCGAAAAGTAATATTAAAAATAAAAACAGTCAAATTAAAACTTGAGCTTATGCTATGCATCGCCTAACATTATTATTACATTTATACATGTGAGTGTAATTTGTATTTATTACTTAATATTATTTTAAAATTTTAAAAATGTAAAATAAATTTTTTAAATGTTTAAAATAATTCTAGATAATTTATTTTATGAATATATATTAAAATAATAAAATCTCATAGAAAGTTAAACAATTTCGGATTTTATCTTATGTTATATTAATATATAATTAAGAGATCTATTATTAGAATGTTATCACAAAATCATTATATAATATTAGATAAACTAAATTTAATAAACTTTGTGCTAGCAAAAGATTTCGGTTTTATAGTATAATTTAGATGTCGTAGTTTTTCTTTTACTAATACATTCGAGAAAAACTAAAGAGTTTAAGGGTGTGTTTCATTTCACAGTTTTCTATTTTTTTTCATTGAAAATAGAGAATATGACGGCAAATGTGTTTGTCTAATTGATCTAATTGATATGAAAATGTTTTATAGAAATATTTCTCAAAATAAGTTGAAAACAAAAAATCAATGTTGTTAGGATCGAATGGTTCAATTTCTGACAAGTGTTTGATTTACGGTTTAATCGGATTAGCCAGTTAAATCATCGATCGAACCAGATGATGCAATAAATAATAAATATTAATTAATTTTAATATATATAAAATATACACAATTAAAATTAACAATTCAATATTTCTATTTTTTTTTGTTAAATTGTATAAAGATTCAGATATACCTGGATCGATGATTTCAAGTACCCACGCGTAAGATCCAATTACAAAATTGACCAAGGATGCATGAACTATCGCCGCCATACACAGCAAATGTCAAAGATGCGAAGAGTAAGAGACCACTGGATAAATTCCAAAAACCAGTCCAAAGCTCTCTCAGAAAACTCACTTGCGTAATGAAGCTTTTCTCACTAGAGAGAAAATGTAAATGTACGTGTGTGTGAGTTTTTCTGATAATAATGTGAGTTGTGGTAAGTAGTTAGTTATTGACTATCTCTTAAAAATCTTTTCAAATAATAAAAATTCATTTTGAAAAGATATTTGTCTCACCATTATCTCCCCATCCCATGTTCTCCGATTAATTAAATTAATTAATCAAATTAATTAATATAACAAATAATAAAAATTGAAATAGAATACGTTATAAGAATAATTCACCAAGGGTTGACTGGGTCTAATTCACCAAGGGTGGACGCATATCCCAACAAATTGAAATAGAATACGTTATAAGAATAATACAAAGACATAAAATAAAGACAATGTAACACATACATAGCTAGATAGATTTTTAAATGTAACAAATTTTATGAAAATCAAATCAATTTTTTCGTCAAATAAATTAAATTGAGTGAGTTTTAGATCTGATTTCATTAATTTTTTTATTTGAAAGTTAAAATTTGAAATTATAAAGAAAAATGGTAGACTGCCGGTTCAACGGTTCTGGTCACTTAAATTCGGTATAACTGTTAATTTAGTTTTTATGTTGAACCAACTCGTTCTAGTGGTTGGTTGACGGTTGAACCAATTGAACCATCCGGTATGGTCCGGTTTTAACAACAATGCAGAAAATATACAAAAAAAATATTTCTAATATTTTCAAAAACTAACTTATAATAATAATTTTCAGTTTTTTAGAAAAATAAACCTTTTGAACATATTAATAGTAGTCAAACTTAAAAACACATGAAACGTATGTTCATTCAAGTTAACAAAATTTCAAAATAAAAGAAAATAATATTTTTTTAATTTATAAAATAAACATATTTTTAAATACTATATTTTTAGAAAAATATAGTTTAATAAATTAAAATAGAAAATGAACATCATTCTAGATATACGCTTATGTTTTGTGTTTTTGTCTCCCTCTACTCTAAGGTAACGTTACCTTAGAGTTAATTCTCATGCTATGTTGCTATTGTACGGAATATGATTAATTTTAAAAATTATGGAATACAAGTATAATAATATTTATTTAAATAAAAAATTATAAAATATCAATTTATATGAAATTCTTATAAAATTAAAATTTTATTATTATTAATCTAAAGAAAATCAAATTTTAATATAACAAAAATAAAATAACATAAGAATACAATGAAATTTTAGGAAAAAAAATAAAAATTTATATTTTATAATATTTTATAAGTATCCAAGAGTATTCATAGAGTACGGGTACGGGTATGTATCCGATACATATACGACACCATTTTTGAAGTACCTGTGCTTCATAGCTCCCGTGTAATAAAAACATATTTTTCGTTTCAAAATTTTACATTAATTTTCAATTTCATATTTAATATTTTTTAGGCAAATGACCATTTCGTGCCCCTAACGTTTGCGGTGATTTTCAGTTATGCCCCTAACGTTTCATTTGTGTCAATTGTGCCCCCAATGTAAAACATTAGTTTCAATTATACCCCAAATTTTACTTGTGTGTCAATTTTTTGTTCTGAATTGAATATGTGGCAAGATGACTGGATAAATAAAACATTCCCGATTTATTTTTTTATCCACCATGGCATTTCCTACGTGGAATTACATTCTCTAAACCAAAAACTTACTACCCTAAAATATTTTTTGACATCTTCATCTTCATCTTCGCAAGCCTTATACCACGTAGGAAATGTCATGGTGGATAAAAAATAAATCGAGGATGTTTTATTTATCCAGTCATCTTGCCACATATTCAATACAGAACAAAAAATTGACACACAAGTAAAAACAATTGACACATCAACATTGAGTCAAAATTGGGGGCATAATTGAAACTAACATTTCACATTGGGGGCACAACTGACACAAATGAAACGTTAGGGGCATAACTCAAAATCACCGCAAACGTTATGGACACGAAATGGTCTTTTGGCTATTTTTTATTATCAACTTCGACTACAATATTTCACATTTTGGTCAATTTTATCCTTTAGCTAATTTCTTTCGATAGATTAGCGGCACACTTCATCGGCCTCGATCCAATAACAATGAAATATTCTTAGACTACTTCATTGATACGACATGATGCTTTTTCCATTCATTCCTTTCTGGATCAGTCGTGGTCTTACAAACTCTACCGATGGTATGGACGAATCCATTGCTTCATAGAATTTTCATATCAATTTTACATTACACATGTCATTAGCCACATAGAATTTGTTGTCAGTATTTGGCTAAACAAAGAGAGCAAATGATAAAATCAATCAAAATATATAATTTTAAAGACAAAATTGACAACAAAAAAAATATTCGAGACGAAATTGAAAGTTGATGTAAAGTTTGCAAACAAAAGAGTGTGTTTTTTAAGAATATAACAAAGTATGGTTATTTCTTACTTGATTTCTTAAAAAGAATACATTCATAATAATTCATCTTTATTTTCCCTATATTTTGTAAATAAAAATATGTAAAATTGAGTAAAAGTAATTCTTGTAATTAATACTAGGCTTCTTCATAAAGGTTGAGCCAATTGGTAAAGAGTCGACTATTAATCCACAAGGTCGTGAGTTCGATTCCAACTGCCGATATGATGATCTTGTTAGTATAGGCGATTTGTAAGTACATCTATTAGAGCTCATAGAGCCTAGAGACATGCCCTGACCTTGGTGATCCTCTGGGGTCCAACTCACCTAAACTTTTCCTCACAAAAAAAAGAGATAACCTACTTTTTGGTCCTTGAATTGTTACTGAGTCAACGATTTAGTCCCTGAATTGTAGGAAAATACGAATCAGCTCAAGGACCAAAAGGTTGACTGTGGTGTAAAATTCAGGGACTGATTCGTATTTTCCTAAAATTTAAGGACAAGTTGACAATGGTGTAAAATTTAGTGATTGATTCGTATTTTTTTACAATTTAGAAATCAAATGGTTGATGTGGTGGTGTAAACTTCATGGACTGATTTGTATTTCCCTAGAAATCAGAGACTAAATTGTTGACCCAATAATAATTTAGGGACCAAAAAGTAAGTTTTCTAAAAAAGAAAACACGTAGCATGTAATTCCTATTCATATATGTAGAGTCAGTATTCAAAACCATCAAGTCTTAAAAGAAGTTGGTTAAAATTATACTGTGACATCTCATATTCCATGGTCTTGCTTACAAATCTGTAGTCATTATTTTGCTATTTTTACCATCACCATCACTCATACTATTATACCAAAAATCCATAATATCATTACTGACCAAAGTTGTCTCCCACATTGCATCCTTCTAATTGTCACCCATAAATGTAACCACCTATATTTACTGTCTCCTTTCACCACTCACCATATATATATATATATATACCTCAAACTATATATTTAAACTCTACTATAAATTTCTAAGAGAAGATCATAAACATGTCATGTTTAAGTTTTCTCCCACCGACCCTATGAGAAAGATATTAGAAAGTTAATATCATAATAAGTATAAAAAATAAAAATGTTAGTTGAACTTTTTCCTAGCTAATTTATAAGAAAGTTTCTTTCATATTGCCATATCTTATTATCATATAGGAAATTCAATATGATTCCTAGGAATACAAATAGAAAAACCAAAGATAAATGTGTGATGTATACTTATACCGGATTTTTTGGATGCTACTTGGGACACATTGACTTATGAACTAAGCCATAACAAAGAATAAATTGTTAATATTATATAATATTAAAAAGGCTATATACTAATTGAAAAAAAAATATACCACCAGAAGCTTGGTCATTTTTCTTCTTACGTTCCTAATTCCTTAGAAAACATGAACAAGTTAATATTAGTTTATAAAAAGTTAATAATCACATTTGCTAATTACTGCTGAGGTCAGTTTGCTGACAAGAAAATAATGTGGAGCTCAAGTCATACATGCCGACAAGCATTTTTCATAAATATTCATCTACAAATTAATTAATCTATAAAATAGATATATAAACACAATAATGTGCTTATTTTCATAATTAAGAATAAATTATATATACAGCACAAATATTTATTTTTCTTAATCTTCTTGAATTGTCATCTAATAATTATAATTATTTGGTTAAAGCGTAAATTTGGTCTCATATCTTTTGCTAAGTTTTCAATTTGGTCTTGTATCTTTTTTTGTTGCACTTTTGATCTCATATCTTTGCAAAAGATCCCAATTCGATCTCATATCATTTTTGGTCCCATAACTTTTGGTTAGGTTGTAAAATTAGTCCCATATCTTTACAAAAGAATCAATCGTTAATTGATCCTTTTACAAAGATATGAGACCACTTTTGCACTTGACCCAAAGATATAAGACTAATTATGCAATGGATCCAAATCTATAATAAAAAATATGGGACAAAATTGGGACCGGACCAAAAGATATGAGACAAAAAATGTAACAAAAAAAAAGATATAAAACCAAATAGGAAATTGAGCAAAAGATATGATACCATATTTGCACTTTGGCCTAATTATATTATCAACTAATATTAAGATTTGAGAAAACACTATCAATACCTATTTCGCTTATTATTATTATTATTATTATTATTATTATTATTATTTCTACCGGTAAGAGTTTGAACACCACTATGGTTGACCATAATAGCTAAAACTAAACAATCCACGATCTCCTTTGTAAAAGAACCATTGATATTATCTTAGTTTGGATGTAGTAAATCTCAACAAGAATAATAGTCCAAATCTTTCAAACAAAAAATGTGAGAGTGAGACATTGATATTATCTAAGTTTGGATGTAGTAAATCTCAAAAAGAATAATAGTACAAATCTTTCAAACAAAAAATGTGAGACAGAAGTTCCTCATTTTCCAAAAAAAAAACTGCTTAGGAGGAAATGACTCAATCCACACTCCATTCCAATTACTAACAAAAATCGAAGAAGAATTGAGCTGATTAAAAATTATCATTGATTTCCAAAGTTTATAAGAATTTTCAAACAATAACTAAAGTTCAAAGAGAGTTTTTTACAATTTGACCTTAAAAAATTTATAAAATAGGTTCAATACTTTTCACTTCTTTCTCTCATAAAGAATGAAATTCATCAACTGATAAACTATCATCTAGCTAGTTATTTTTCACAGCCAGGCCATAGGTGTTTTGTCATAGTGAACATTTAATTTCTAATTAAAGATGTATTGACCCGGCCATCTTTATGGCATAATTATTTTTTGGATAATCTTATGCTTCCTCTACTTGCTGACTCCTTGGTACTATGTTTGTGAGGCCATGTTTAGCTCTCACCAACATAGTTATTAAAATGTCGATTTAAATTTTAAGATATAACGATTTTACAATGTTAACTAAACAAATCTATTTTAATTTTATATAAGAGCTTATTTAGATTTTAATCTTATCTTATAATCTTACTTCTCATTAATCATAAGATCTTATGATGTTGTTATAAAAATTGAAATTTTCTTAAAAAGAAAAAAATGTCACCTGAATAAGATGGGGTGTTTTATTGAAAATATTTCAAAATAAATAATTTAATGACTTTTGAAATATCCTATAGAAATTGACGAATGTTAAATGATTTTATGCTTAATTTTCTAGGAATGATAAGTTTTCTGTAGATGTTGAATATGTTTTGTTAATTTTCTTTTGTGTTATTTTTAAGTGACTATTTGGATTTTGAATAATGTTGAGTTTGTTAGGAATGTTGAATAAATTGGATTTGGATATTTATAACAAGATTTTAATGCAATTAAATCAATTAAGTGAAAAATATATTATCTAGGAAAATATATCATTTATACACAAGTAAATTCTTATAAGTTCACAATCTGAATTTATCTAAACTCTCAAATTTAACAATCTTAATTATCAGCACAAAAAAAAAAAAAAACTATGA
>QANZ01051262.1:0-15514 GCA_003254925.1 Chamaecrista fasciculata | reverse complement strand
TTGAGAAATCACGCTTTCCAAGATCATCTCATCCCAATATCATCTCAGTCAAACCCCACCCAAACACCTATCATCTCATCTCAATCTCCATCTCAACATCATTATTTCATACAATTTCTACCCCTATACAAATTAAAAAAATCCATAATCATATTTCAACCAACCACAATCATTACATGCCCTTTTATATAATTTCACACTCTATTATACATCATTTTCTCTCAAACCATCCAAACACCACTACATCATTTCATCTCATCCTAATTTCAACATCATCTCATCTCATCTCATAGGTTGAGATTGGATTAGGATTAGAAGTTGCCAAACAGCCCTAAACATTTTTCCATCATGAAGTTCAAACCCTCGACCCTTGGAAGAGAGAAGAAAATTTGGGGTGGGGTGGGGTGGGGTGGGGTGGGGGGGCACTAGCCCATGAAATGATATATGTATGCAGAATCGGTATAAATATATATATTATGAAATATTTGTGGGGGCTGGGGGTGTCATGACCCCCACCGACCTCCCTCTAGCTCCGCCTCTGATCACTACGGTTTAAAAAGTGATAAATAGGGGTCTGTGATTTGCTCTATTGATAAAAAAGGGTCCCAAAATTAACAGAGTTAGGACAATGTATAAATCACGTGACCCATTTCCACATACCCAATCTTTAATTTTTGAGGATTAGAGTTCGAGAATGGAAGAAAATGATGATAATGAAAGTTAGGGTTCGCGAGGATGTGGAGATCATAGGGTTCGATTCCTGCACAATGGAGAAGAAATTAAGGATTTGGTATGTGGAAACGGGTCACGTGAGCTGCAAATGGTCATAATTTCGTTAGTTTTGGATGGCAAGTACCTCCTGGAACCCTTTTTGTTAACAGAGCAAACCACAAACCCTTATTTGCTACTTTTTAAATCACATGAACCTTTTTCTGTAAATGGGTCAAACCACAAGAACCTTCCGTGTAATTTACCTTAAATTAAATAATATTTGTGACATAATATTAATAATAGATTATTGGACCAACTTAAATTAGTTATCCATAAAATAAATCTGAATTATTTATATATAGTTCAATATAGTAATTATTTATTCCCCTTATTTTTCACAGACTAATATTATTGATCATCTCACTTGATTTGCTCCACTAGAAAAAATTGAATCCGAATCCATTGAAATACTTTAGGATACAGGATATTATATACTTTATTTTTTTTTTTGTACAAAAGTTTTTTTCACACGTAAAAATATGTTATTAAAATATCTTATCCTAAAATAATATAGAAAAATGATATTCGGCAAAATCTCATTCGTGTGGTTAATTAAGACATATGGTAACTCGTTCAAATTGCGGACAAAGAAATAAGAATCATAGTTAGCTTTTGTTTTGTGTGTTTGTTCCTTATAAAGTATAAACATACATACACAAAATAGTAGTCATCCAAATTCCAAATGCTACTGTCCAAAAAGGAACGTATATATATGTGGTAATTAACATGCAAATGTCACTCGCTCAAAACATACCTACACTATAATTAATAATAATAATTTTTCTTACCAAAAAAAAGTAATAATTTTGTCTTACACTCAAATATGAAATATCCCACACATATATAATATAATAAAACAATTGAAAATTGAAATCATCACTATCTAACGTTGTACTGTGAACCTTCTTCTAACAGGCCCAATAATTTATTACTGTAGAATTATTCCACTCCACAATTAATTATGTTGCCTCCTAGCTAGCTAAAAACTTCTGAATCATGATTAATTCGATCATAATCTCCATGCATGTTTAATTCATAGTTAGAAGTTAGAACTATATGTGTAGCTTGAAATCATCATGTGTCTTGTTAGCTTGTAATTACTCTCTGCTAGCCATATTGTTTTTGCTTCCTGCAGTGAGAATTACAAGTGGTGATAATTGCAGCACACCAAGGTATTGTGGAAACTCAATGGATTCTCCAGAAATTAAGTTTCCTTTCAAGCTAAAAGGAGACATAGAAAGTGAGAGATGTGGGTACCAAGATTTAGGGTTTGAAGTTGAGTGTGTGAGAGAGATGATAGGGAACCAGATTTTGGAGAATCAGACTTTGATTTATCTCCCAAATTATAATTCTGGAGATCAATTCCAAGTGATGAGCATCGCATATTCTAACCACAAGCTATGGATCAACGATCCTCATAATTGCCTCCCTAAACACTTCCTCTCTCATGCAACCCTTGATCTTTCAGGTATATATATATCATCATGTGTAATTTTTTAATTTATCCATAATTATTATTTAATTTATTGTTCTTCAAAAAAAATATATTTGAAAAAATAAAGCATCGATATCTTGTTTCATATATAGAATTAATAAGTTTTGTCCTTGCTATGTGTATATATGGATGATTTCTCATCTCTCCTCTTGAGAGTTTTCTCTTTAATTTCTAGAGGATATATAAGATCATAAGAACTTTACCTTTTGCAAAGATTTACATCAAACTTCAGAATCTATCTCTAATGAAGAGCAAAACTAGAGATTTATTGATATTGCTGTCGTTGTAGTGATCTATCTGAGATGTAAATTTTCTTTATGTGCTTTGATTGCTTGTACTAATTTAGGATTTGAGTTTTGACTATTAAGATGTGTTGCTTTGATAATTTGCTAGCTTGAGGTATTTTTTGTGTGTTACTCAGAAATGTCTTATTATTTGTATGTCGAGTCACAACTACTCAAATCCCTTTTATAATTATAGGCTAATAGTATGTGATATAAAAAAGATAAAAATTTTATTCCCTAATTATAAGGCTTCCTCTTTAATCAAAAAAAAGAAAAAAAGGCTTCCTCCCTATCTCTCTCTGGGTTCCCACTGCTGTGGGACTTGGGAGAAATCCCAACACCACATAATTTGATTTCACTAATAATATTTTTTTTGCCTCTGGTTTATATATTTGATATGAAATCTTATTATTTTACTCTATAATTTAAAAAACAAAAACTCAAAAATCATATATTTTATATTATATGGCTCCACCCCTTTCTGGTCGTCCAAATTTTAAAATTATAGTACAAAATTAATAATAAGAGAAAAATTATTATTTGATCTCTTCTTTTTTACTGTGTTAACGATTAGTCCCTCATTTATTTTACATATATATTTGCGTGCCCGTTAGTATATATATATATGAATGCATGCATGCAGGTTCTCCTTTTGAATTGGGCAACAATATGGTGGTGGTGAACTACACCTTCCTCAACTGCTCGAACCAGTATTATGTTGGTTCCTCGGAGCCCATAGCTTGCCTCAGCAATGGCAACACGTCGGTGGTGGCGATGGCGACTGACCCGGATCCCGAAACCGGCTTCCTTCCGATTCCGGCTGACTTCTCCGGTGAGTGCCAAGTGATATCCACAGCTTTGGTTCCCTATAACAAATTAGGAGGAGGCAATCTGATCTTCGATGATATTGAGTTGATATGGACTGAACCTAGCTGCGATTATCTACATTGTAAGCCTCTTAATTATTTCTTTCTCTCTCTCTCTATATATATATATATATATATCTGCCTATACATTATTATATTTAACATAGACAAACTGATCAAAACAAGAAAAACGAAATAAATAAATTATTAAACACTGTAACTAATTAGTTTCTGCCACCATAGCTTGGCTTATTTGGGATATGTTGTGTTATTTATTTTGTTAACAATTTTTTTTATGACCTTGATTTTTTTCTTGNGGATTTAAATTTATTTATATATATATAGATATTATAGATAAATCATTTTAATGACAAATTTTTGTATAAAAATATGTTAAATAATTTATATTTTTAAATTATGTAATATGGTTGTATATATATGTCACTGATGCAATATATAGTTGTGTTTTACATATTTTTTTCATTTATTTACCAACGGTTTTAGTTGACAACTAGGAAAATAGCTGTTGATTAACATGTACCCTTTGTTTTTGTACCTGTAGAATATCACAGTATAGAGAGTAAAACTGAGAAAATGAATATTGATTTATGAGTTAAAACAGATTTGTACAAAGCTGTTTATATACAAGCTGGAAAACAGAGTTAGCTTAACTAACTAAGGACTAAAGTGAACTAATTACAAACTATAGCTAACTAACTATAACTGAGTACTAAACTAATTCAGCTGCATTAAATAACTACTCCTACTCCTTCACTCCCCCCTCAAGTTGGAATTGGTGAGGATCACTCAATTTCAACTTGGAGAGAAAAGAATGAAACTTGGCAACAGCAAGAGGCTTAGTAAAAAAATCTGCAAGTTGTACATCAGAAGTCACATGCTGTGGGAGTAAGAAACCAGCTTTATATTGATCACGAACTAAGTGGCAATCGATCTCCAAATGCTTTGTGCGTTCATGAAACATGGGGTTCTGCACAATGTGTAATGCAGCTTGATTGTCACAAAACAAATCAATTGGACAAGGCACTTGGAAATGAAGATCATGAAGCACAAACAAAATCCACTTGAGTTCACATGTTGTAGAAGCTAAACTGCGATACTCAGCTTCACCAGAGCTTCTTGAGACAGTAACTTGTTTCTTAGTCTTTCATGACACTAAACAATCTCCAAGAAATATGCAGTAGCCCGTGAGAGAACGCCTAGTAACAGGACACGAAGCCCAATCAGCATCACAAAATGCTGTCACTTTAGAAAAAGAAGTAGCAGGATAAAAAAGACCCTTGGCAGGAGTAGACTTCAAATAGCGAATCACATTCAAGGATGCATGCCAATGATGTTCATAGGGATTGTGAACAAATTGGCTCAAGGTTTGAGTAGCATAGGACAAATTAGTACGAGTGAAACCCAAATACAGAAGTCTGCCAACTAGCCTACGATATTTCTCTGGTTCAGCAAACTTAACACTTTCAATACTAAGTAACTTGGAGCACCTGACTATGGGAACATCAACTGGTTTAGCTCCTGCAAGACCTGTATCAGTTATAAGATCAAGAGAATATTTCCTTTGATAAATATAAATGCCTTTCGAAGATTTAGCCAACTCCAAGCCTAAGAAATATCGAGCTACACCAAGATCCTTAATGGTGAACTCCTTGTGAAAATATTCCTTGACTTGAGTAATGAGAGATAGATGAGAACTAGACAATAAAATATCATCCACATAGATCAATAATGCAATAAAACCAGTAGCAGCATCAGATCGAGTAAACAAACAATTATCATGAATTGATTGTGTGAAACCAATTGCCTGCCAATTTCTGTGTAAGTTCTATGTTCTATTGTCTAGAAGCTTGCTTCAATCCATACAAATTTCTCTGCAATTTACAGACTAGACCTGGAGTGCCAGATTGATATCCAGGAGGAGGCTTCATGTATACATCTTCATGTATGAAACCATGAAGAAAAGCATTATTTATGTCCAATTGATGAAGTAAATAATTGTTGGCAGCAGCTATGGCAAGAAATAACCTTAAAGTGACTATTTTAGCAACTGGAGAAAAGCAGTTTGTATAGTCTATACCCTCAACTTGACTATACCCTTTTGCTACAAGGCGTGCCTTATGTCTCTCAATAGTACCATCTGAGTTATGCTTGGTTTTAAAAATCCATCGACAGCCAATGGCTTTCTTACCAGTAGGTAAATCAGTCATAGACCAAGTGTGGTATTGTTCTAAAGCAAGAAGTTCTTTATTCATGGCTTCAATCCATTCTGGAGAATCTTTAGCTTCCTCATAAGATTGAGGATCCTTATGAAGAGTAAGATTACCTAGAAACTGTAGGTAATCAGAGCTGAAAGAAGAAGGAAAAATGTATGGAAAGGTTGGAGGAATATATGAAGAAGAAGGAATGGAGCAGGAAACATAATCTTGCATCCATGAAGGAGGTTGTTTTGGTCGAGTACTGTGTCTAAGAGGAACAGAATGAGAAGTGTCAGAAGCAGGAAGTGAGGAATTAGAAGAAAGAAGCTGTGAATTAGACACAGAAGGATTTGGTAAAGAAGAAATAACAGATGGAGATGATGAAGAAGTAGAAGGTAAGGTAGGAACAAGAAATGGCTGAGAAGAAATGACAGCAGTGTTTGACACAGAATTAGGAAAAATATCATCAAAATCAGAAGGATTTGATGAAGGAAACATAAACTGAGTAAGAGAAGATGAAGACTGAAAAGGAAAATCATTCTCGATCATAAAATCTAACGTCCCTTGATGAAACAATTTTCTTCGAATCTAAAAGAAAAATCCTATAAGCTTTCTGAGCATGAGCATAACCAACACAAATTCCTTTGAGAACTCTCAAATCAAATTTCTTTTTAGAAGGAGCTAGATTTAATTTGTAATGAAACATAAGCAACTAAAAACCGCAAATTTTCATAATTAAGGGTGTGGCCGTGTGGCAAAATCATATGCAAATATGAGCTATATATTATTCTAAATAATCCATATTTATGAACTAATTACCATCATGGTTTCAGTATGCTATAATAACCTAAATTTCAATCAATAACAGTTAATTAATTATTAATCATATATATATGTGCTTGGCTTTTTATATAAATGTAGGTGACGAGCCGAAGAAATCAAACTACAGCCTTGGCTTAGGCCTGGGAATAACATCTGCATCAATACTCTTCATTGCAATTTGTTACTTCATATATTGCAGTACTAGGAGGACAGTAGTGTCGAACCAGCAAGAGGCAGAAATGACAGAATTCAATAATATTAATGAGCACCATAATAATAATAATCTGCAGGCAATTATTATTGGTGGAGGAGTAATTATGGACATAGAAAAAAGATATCCGAAAAGAGAGGTTGAAGATGATGGAGGATTGCCAAACCCTAATGACAATGTGTGCTCAATATGTCTTAGTGAGTATCAGCCAAAGGAGACATTAAGGATAATACCAGATTGCAACCATTATTTCCATGCACATTGCTTACAAAATTGGCTTAAGATTAATGCTTCTTGCCCCTTGTGTAGAAATTTGCCCACTCCTTAGCTTCCCTTTCTTCTAATTCTACCTCCCATTCTTCATATTATTTATTATAATATATATATTTTTATGATGACAACATATATATCTTTTATCTATTTGTTTTATGGTTTACATATGTAGTCTTTGTTTGAGTTGCGAGGACTGGTAACTTGAGATTTTGTTTATAGATGTTGTAATACTTTACTGCTATTCCAACGACCATTTAATTTGTTGATATTTTCTTTGTAATATTTGTTTGTTGATTATAATAACATTATTGATTTGAATATAGGTCAAAGTGCAAATTTCGTCTCATATCTTTTGCTCAGTTCTCAATTTGGTCCCATATCTTTTTCTGTTACACTGTTGATCTCATATCTTTTTTTGTCGCAGATTTGGTCTCATCATATCTTTTGGTCAATTGCAGAAGTAGTCATATATCTTTGGGTCAGGTGCAGAAGTAGTCTCATATCTTTGCAAAAATATAATCTAATTGTTGATCATTTTACAAAGATTCACAACAACTTGACCAAAAGATATGGGACTAAATTGGGACTTTTTGCAAAGATATGAGACCAAAAGTGCAACAAAAAAATTACAAGACCAAATTGGGAACTGAACAAAAGATAGAAGACCAAATTTACACTTTGACCTTAAATATATATATATATATATATATTTGATACTCTTACCATTTTTGTTTTATTTTTGTGCTTTTCCCTAGCTAAATATTGCAAGGCCAACAAAATAGTAGTAAGCCAAATCATACATATATAGTCATTGTTTCCTCTTTGTCAATGTCAAAAATTCACTCCATATCGATAAAATATAGTTGATCTTGAGCATTGAAATCATTTACATATATACTCTTGTTGAACTTTTCTTTTTAATTTATATTTAATGTTTTACTGATATATATATATATATTATATATTATATATATAATTAATGATTTAATAATTTTCTAATGAAAAGATATGATAAGTTTTTTAATTCTTTCAAAGTATAGTTATAACCAATTTAATCTTTCGAGTAGATATATTAATTAAAATTTAACGATAAATTTATTTTTTTTCACACTAATTGTCAAATGTCATGTTAATAAAATTTAAAATTATATAAAAAAATTATCAAATTACATTATATTATTAGAAGCTGAATTAGGTGATGGTACAAATAAAAAAATACATCAAATTTTAATTAATATATTAGCCGAGAGATATAATTGAATATAAGTGTATTTTTTAATATCAATCTTTAATTAAATATATAAAAGAAAATAGTTCTTTTTTTTTAAAGAAAAAGAATTACCACCAAGAAATGAACTCATCTTAAAACATTAATCTGTTGAATGGATGAACCTTACAATTTAAATACCTACTTAACTTTTATAGAAGAAAATATTTTTTTTAAAAAAATTACCACCAAATAATTAACAGAAAGGCCTCTACGTACTTCTAAAAATCAAAGGATAAACAAAAATACATTTAAAAAAAAAAGTGAAAGAGCTGGAGCTAAATTACTCATGATTATTATAGAGAAAATCTACTTTTTGGTCCCTCAAATGTTATTACGATTTGGTCACTGAATTGTGAGAAACTACAACTCAGTCTCTCAATTGTACACTTTCGTCTACATTTTGGTCCCTCAATTGTTGTCCATTAGTCATCAGGTTGTTAAATAATGATGTGTCATTGTTAAGTGCTAAGGTGACTGTTAAATGCTAAGCTAATATCCAAATAATCTATCCTACTCATATCTGAGACTGATGACAAAGAGAAAAGCCCCCAAATAAAGAGAAAGGGAAAGCTCTAGCTTCTTCTTAAACACGAAAGCAAACAAGAAAATATGAGTATGATAGATTATTTAAATACCAACTCAGCATTTAACAGCCACCTTAGCACTTAACAGTGACACATCATCACTTAACAGCCTGATGAATGACGGACAACAATTGAGGGACCAAAATATAGACAGACGTATACAATTGAAGGATTGAGTTGTAGTTTCCCACAATTCAGGGACCAAATTGTTGACCCAATAACAATTGAGGGACAAAAAATAGGTTTTATCACTAAAGAGCAATCAATCTACATAAAATAAATAGCAATGTATTAAAAACCGGGCGGTGAACCGGTGAACCGGTGAACCAGAGCCCAGTCCGGTTCGAAAAAAAATACGGGATTGCAGTTGAACTGGTGAGTATTCACCGAACCGGAGAACCGGTTTGACCCGCCAAAGTTTGCAAAATTACATATTGACCCCAAAAATTTTTCAAAAAATTACAAATTAGTCCCTGGATACATATTATAGATGGACTAAAATGAAAACTTTTAAAAAATTTTGGGGTCAATATGTAATTTTTACAAAACTTGTTATGGTTAAAATTGCAAAATAACTCCAAAGGTACTAAAGTGTTTAATATTTACTTTATATTTAAATTATTGCAATATATTAATGTGTATTTAATGAATATGTATATTTGAAAATGTATTTTTTAAGTAAACCGGCTCAACCGGTTAAACCAGTGACCAAGCGGTTGAACCATTGAACCAGTGACACGAGCCTTCCACCGGTTTGATGACCGGTCCGGTTTTTTGCACTATGATAAATAGCCATAAAGCTGGCCTATCCTCCCGCCTTCGGCTTGTTATTTTTTTGGACCCATCCCACCTTTTGTGATGAATGAGACTATATATTTACCAAAAAAAAAAAGAATGAGACTATATATTTATAATATATCTGACCAGCCCGAAGTTTTTAATATTTGAATTTGGGCTTTTAATTTCTTGATTATTGTAACGGGAGAAAGAGACAAATATACGATATTAAAAGTTTTGAACCAAATTTATATCCGACCAAAAAAAAACCAAATTTATATCAATTTTATATATTTATATTGCTGGCTTCATTACTCAAAAAATAAATATAAGCGTGAAAAATTTTCATATATATACCTAGTTACATACAATATTTTTTTTAAAAAAAAACTGTGTCATATTATGATATTATAACTATTATAACTAATAAATACAACCTTTTAGTTATAACTAAAATTTAAAGAAGTTTGCTTTTTTTTAAGAAAAATTCTTTGACACTACTTTGGTATTGGCATCTTTTTATTTAATATTGAAAATAATAATAATATGGCCAAAATACATTTTTTTTTCCATAACTTTTGCTTAGGTCTCAATTCGGTCTCATATCTTTTGCTCAAATCTCAATTTGGTCTTATTTAACACTTTTGGTCTCATATATTTAGATCAGATTGCAAAATTGATCTCATATTTTTGTAAAAAGTTTCATATTGTAAGACTAACGATAGAATTTTTTACAAAGATATGAGACCAAATCTTCAACAAAAAAAACATGGGATCATATGGAACCAATTTTACACCAGACTAAAAAATATGAGATTAAAAGTGCAACACAAAAAATACAGGACCAAATTGAGACTTAAGAAAAACATATGGGACCAAAAGTACACTTTGGCTTAATATTAAAAAAGTTGTAATGATGTTGTTGGTCAGGAATATACCTAGGAACAACAACCAAACGTCCAAACCATAGCCACCACCCACCACACACAAAAAAGAAGGCATATTCTTTACTCTTTAATAAGAAAATGCAAGACACAGAAATAAGGTTAAAAACACAATTAGAATATATACAAGTCTTGAGAAAAAAAATCATATTTTGTTAAAAATGATTAATTTACTAAACCATATACTTTATATTTAGCCATCATAATTCAATAATTATATCTATACTTTAATTAATAATAAATTCATCTGTCGAAATCGTTCTTACTTTAAATCAGAATTTGTTTATTTTATTTGATTTTATTATCAACTAATTTCAATTGAACACAACTAATTTTACCTGCATTAATGATGAAGCTTGCTTCACCAGAAAAAATTCAGAACTCAATAAATAAATTCGATTAACTCCTCCTACCTTGCACTTATTTTAAATTAAAGTAACAAATATATATATATATATGAATAATTAAATTGACACTTTAATTCTTGAAAGGTACATCTTATTTTAATCGTTACATTACATGTCAAAAAGTCACGAGGTTTGGTAATAGCCTAATTGTCACTGAAAGCTGTGACAGGATATCATGTCATCCAGTTTGATGATTTATCACAACATATTTCAATATCAATTAGAATTTAGTAGTCACCATTGTTAGGTTATGTTATATATCTTTCTCTAAATAGCCATAGCACCAACATTTTAGCTTTACAATTCTATCAACAACAACAACAAAAGAGCCTAACAATGTTTGTATTATTTTAAAAAAGATAGGCCAAGACATACTTTTAGTCCCATAACTTTTGTTCAAGCCTCAATTTGGTCTCATAACTTTTTTGTTGCACTTTTAGTCTCATATTGTTGGATCAGGTTACAAAATTGGTCCCATATCTTTTGGCCAGATTGTAGAATTTGTCTCATATCTTTAGGTCAGATGTATAAGTTCTCTAAATTTCTTAAAAGTTTCAATCCTTAATCGTAACAACTAAACGTGACAATATTTTTTTCACTTCAAGTTCAAATATAATGAGTCTCGAGCTCTATGAAGTTTTTTATGAGTATTTTATTTGACCAACTGCTGGAACCATCAATAAATAAGGTCAAATTAGGCTTCAAAAGTAGACTGTTTGTTTCACAGTCAAATGAACAAAGTTGGTCAATTTATATCTCGTTTCAAGTCTGATTGTGACGATTTCAGAGGTACAAGTTACTCTTGACAAATTCTTTTTTTATCTAGTTGGGATTGTCATCAAATAAGGTCAAATTGACTCTGAAAATAACATTAGAATCAAAAAGTAAAAAGATTATGAAAACTCACTTTCAAGCCCTATTTGACTTCATATGTTGACGGTCCTAAACGGGTTGAAAAATGAGTTGTCAAAAGTAACTCGTCATTATCAAACAAAAAATGATAAAGATATGGTCAACTTTGCTTTTATGACTGTGAAATAAGTGACTCACTTTTGAAGCCTAATTTGACTTTGATTGCTGACGACTTCAATTGGACAAATAAAAGACTCATTAAAAGCAACATGTAACTCGAGACTTGTCGCATTTAAACTCGAAATGAGAGAAATATGTTCGCATTTAATCGTTGAAATCAAATAGTTAAATTTTTTAAAAACATAGAGAACCAAAATTGAAAAAAAAAGGATAAATAATTAAATTGTAAATTTCCCTTAAAATAAGGGGTCAAATTACACTTCGACCTCAAAATAATATCTTAAAAAAATATAAATAGATTTATGATTTATCTCATTTCTCTTCCTTCCTCAAATATCACTTCCCAAGAAAGTGATGGTTGAACACTGAAGTTTGAACTTTTGACTTCATTAATTATTGCACCTTCTAAGTGGCATCGTAATCGTTGCCGAATGTAACCCAAAACGAAATATAAGTAGATGTGAAGAATGCATCACCCAAACTTGTGATAGTTGCAATATATATTAAAGCAACTTGTTCACATTAATTTGCAACACATCTTCTAAGGTAAAAAAAAAGGTTATCACTTTTTTTAATTAAATTATGGTATTATCTGTCTATCCGTATAACACTTTAAGCAAAGACTAATCTTATTTGAATTTCAGTGGCGAAATAATTAGAGCCCTTCTAATACTATCAACTTTGGAGATCAAATCTGAATCCTCTAATATAATTCGTTAACTACTATATATATAAAACAGTTTGCAACCCATCACTTTTATTTTTATGTATGTGGTCCACGCTCCACTCTTTACTCTTTAATGAAGTACCTTACATCTTTTTCTAGTTTTATCAATGTAAAGTTATCATAAAAATAATATTATTTTCCAATTATGATTTTGTACATCAAAATGTATTTTAATCAAATAAAATTGGGAAGCATTAATTTTTTAAAGAAAAAAACTTATATACAATCTTTTATATAGTTGTCCCTAAATTTTTTCAATAACAAGTTTTAATTATATTTTATTTTCTTTAATAATTAATTGTGTAAAAAATTATCTTTTACATTTTTTCTCTATCATAATCAATTATATTAAACAAATTTTACATATGCCCTATTTTCATTCAAGAATCTTAGAATAAATATATACAAAATTATATTATATATAAGTCTTGCTCTAATTTTTAGTTATACTTCATTATGTGAATTACAAGAAATTATAATTCTAAATCTTATCATTAGGCTCCATAAAAAAAATCTTATCATTAGGCAAGTGGATCAACTTATTAAAGTTTGATCTAGCTTAAACAAAAATTTTAAATTTAATAATTGTGAATAGGATTATATTAAATATTTGATGAAAGAATTTTATCATCCTTATATAATATACACTTTTAATTAAATTAATTTCGTATAAACAGTGAATGAAAGACTATCATAGTTTAGAAAACAAAATAGTTTTCCAAAATTGATGAATGGGGGGTATAGATGAGCTGAAATTTGTTAGTAACAAATATATAATTATGATATCTACCAAAGTAAAGTTAATTATAACCAAGGTATAAATAATATATGTGTATAAGCACATTTATCATGACTCATGATTATTTTAGGAACATAATTATCATAGTTCTGTAATGATCAATTCGTGTTAATATACAATAACAATATTTTGATACTCGATCTGGTGTGAAATAATGATTAAGATCTCTAGATAATGGAAAACGACAAATTAAACTAGGCCCATATTTATGTCATGCCTACTAAAAGAGTGTGAATGAGGCACTAAAAAAATATGATTATCATTTCGTGTTCTTATGTCATGCTTCTCAAATATATGTGTTCTATTTGAGTGGTTATGTGCAAGTATATACTAATCAATCAACAACATATAGTGTCATTAAGTAGTAAATACATTATAAAACAGATTCAAAGAAGTACAACTTCCCCATAACTATGTATAATTAAGTAATTATATATAATTCTGTAGTTTAAGTTTGATGTCAAAGTCTCAAGGATCAATTTTCTAGTGATGCAAATAAATTATTACGTGAAGTGAATTATGTTCAATATGACAAACGTGTATAATTAATTTATTCTTTTGTTGTTATGGTGGAAATTTAACATTTGACCAATGACCATATCATCCATATATATAACTAGAGGCTTTGCGTGCCCTAATGGGCACGCAAATATGTATGTAAAATAAAGGAGGGACTAAATCGTTAACATAGTAAAAAAGAAGGGATCAAATAATAATTTTCCTCTTATTATTAATTTTGTACTATAGTTTTAAAATGTAAACGACCAGAAAGGGGTGGAATAGATGATAAATTGATAATACTTTGGGCTTTATATATATAATTAATAATCTTATACCGAGTTGCATGCTTATTTATATTTTTAAAAACTTTCACATGATGATTTAAATTTAGATGATAAAATATCATTGTCAAGTGATAATAAAAAATAATTGAATCATAGTTTAATCCCTTACATATCAACATATTTTCACTATCTATATTCTATTTGATATCCAATTTCCATCCCTATTCAGCGCATGATTAGCTTAGATAATGTAAAATTTTTTTTATCATATCAGTAAATAAGTTAAAAACTACATTGAGGGTAGGGGATCAAAATATCCAAATTCAATGGGATCCTAAAATTTACCCTATGAGTCTAGGAATGGTGGTACCCTACCCGTACCTTACCCATATACCTATTAATAATAATTTATTTATTTTATATATAAAATATATAATATTTTAACATTTTTTATTGAAAAATATTAAATGTTTCATAAATATTGAAATATTTTATTAATGCATCCTATTTATGATTTATTTTTTATTTTTAGTAGTTATAGATATAAAAAGTTGGATGAATATAAGGGTCAGTTCGTTTCCGTTTTTTTTTAAATTTGTTTTGATTATAATCATAGTTTGATTATAATCAAAGTTGATTATTTTTGTAGTGTTGTTTGGATGATTGTTGATTATTTGGTGTGAAATTATTAAAATGGGTATGTAATGATTGTGGTAGGTGGATAAAAAGTAAGGAAATTGATAAATTGTATAGGGGTATAAATGGAAGAAAAAGTTGGAAAAAGTAAGATGTGATTTGATTATAATAAAAGTGTGTTTGGATGTGATTGTTGTTTGGAAAAAAACAAAAATGTTACTATTTGCCTTGAAAAGCGTGAAATCGTGATTATTTTTGTGTAAGTGGGGGGATGATTATCCAAATCGGTGCACCGTTTCATTTTTGCCTACGAAATGGTGCACCAAAAAGGACTAAAATGTCTTCTAGTTGCTCGACATTCGGTGCACCAGCGAAGAAATCGGTGCACCGATTCGCAGCAGATGAGAGAGAAAGTTTAAGCGCACGCGGACCCGAAATTTTCCTTCAATTTGGTATAACTCTCTCAATTTGGCGCACCGTTTCACCAAATGGCATACCAATCCTTCTTTCCCATCTTCGTTTTCTCTCAATTTGGCGCACCGTTTCACTAAATGGCGTACCAATCCTTCTTCCCATCTTCGTTTTCTCTCAATTTGGCGCACCGTTTCACCAAAT
>QANZ01051250.1:18287-40859 GCA_003254925.1 Chamaecrista fasciculata | reverse complement strand
CTAGGAAGCATGGACACTTCATTTTGAGGGTGTGTCGCCGTGTCAGACACGTGTTAGTATCCGACACCCGTACGACACCGACACGACACATATTCACAAATTTTAGAATATAAATCAAATTTTTATAACTTTAACATGACAGACAAAATAAAATAATAGTAGATATGACATATATTATAAATAAAATTGTAATTTTAAATTTTTCATTAAAAATTATGAATATTTAATTATTTTTATATATAAATATATGTCGTGTCGTGTCATGTAATTTTAAAAGTTTAGCGTGTCGCTGTGTCCGTGTCCGTGTCCATGCTTCATAGCTCCTAATTGTAATTGACACTAAAAGGAAAACAATTAACCCAAAATAAAAAACATTGGAGTACAACTCACTAACTATCTAACCCTATATTTTAGGGTACCAAAAAGGACATTTAGCTTAATTATAAGAAAAACAATTTATATGACCATGAGAAATTATATAGTTTTTTTAATCACGTATCTTATTTATATTAAAATTTTTCATAATAAAGATATAAGTAACATTTAAAAAATGTTGTGCTTTTCATATCTTTATTATGAAAAATTTTAACATTTATTCACGTTCAATTGTTTTTTAGCCCAAATTAATGAGGAACAATTTACTCAAAACTTTATTTACGAAAAATAACAAATTCCACATTAAATAACTAATTTGATTCGCAAATGGCAAGAGAGAAGTTGAAAGTTGAAACATAATTTCGAGCTTACCAGAAAATCCTTTAACAATATAATTTTGCCCAGAAAATCTACACTACGAATTAAATAAACTGAAGGCAAATATTTTTTTTTTCTTTTTTTAGAAAAATCCTTTGAGTCTTGATCTTCTCTGAGCAAGATCGATCTTCGAATTAGAGAAACCCTGATCGATTTGTGAGGGTTATAGGCAAGTGAGCTTGGGAGAGCCTCGTCTTCTTCTTCATCGCGAAGGCTTTCCTCGAAAAACATTGGTATTTTGTGAATCTTTGGAATCGAACAAGATGAAGGGTCTCTTCAAATCCAAGCCTCGCACACCGGCCGATGTTGTTCGTCAGACCAGAGATCTCCTCATGTTTCTCGAACGCAATACTGAGACCCGCGAAAGCAAACGCGAAGAGAAGGTTCTGAATCAAATCTTAATCCCCTTTATTTTTGGTGTGCTTTCTGTTGGATTATTACATTTTCGATGAACAAACTCCTTGATTTGTTACTTACTGTTTGATCGCTGGTGATCATTCTTTCATAAAATCTATCTGTTTCGAGTAACAATGTAAATTAAAAGAGATCAGGGATTTTGAGTTTCTCTATTAGGTGTATTGAGTGTCTTTACCACTTCTCGTCGTATCTGTTCTTAGACGATACTAGTCAATGTTTTTTTTTATTTTTTGGGGTATTTTAACTCTTTCTTCATTTTAATACGATTTAGCAACAAAATGGAGTATGATTTGGCAGGTTTGTTGATTCATGTTCATTTAATTTTTTGGACCAAGTTCAACCATAATTATTTTCATTTATCAAAGCATTACTTTAGAGATTTTGACGATTCAAACTTAGTTAATGTGCAGATAACTAAATAAAGACTGTTGACTGGTGATTAATTCTTTAGTTTGGATCTTTGTAGCTTATGCCAGAAATGCCACCTATTTCTATATGGTGGTTTCTATTGTTTACATATTTCATGTGATGCATCTAATTGCAGATGATGGAGTTGAATAAAAACATCAGGGAGCTAAAGTCAATCCTCTATGGAAATAGTGAATCTGAGCCAGTCGCAGAAGCTTGTGCACAATTGACTCAGGAGTTTTTCAAGGAGAACACGTTGCGACTCCTTATCAATTCTCTTCCAAAATTGAACTTGGAGGTAATAAGGAATTTGAGAGAAATATCCAGATATTTGCAGTAAAAAAAATACTGTTTGTTACTAGTTTAATGCTTTTGGATTTACCTATGGTTTCATTGTGAGTAAAATTATTAAGATGACAGCGTTCTTGCATCATTTGGGTGATGGTGGAATCTATACATGGGCATTTATCTTATTCTATATTGATTACATAAAGTGGTTGCTTATCTTGATTATGTGCTTTCACAGGCCAGAAAAGATGCAACTCAAGTTGTTGCTAATTTACAGCGGCAGCAGGTTCATTCTAGGTTGATTGCATCTGATTACTTGCAGAATAATTTGGATCTTATGGATATTTTGATAACTGGGTAAGAAACTGTTGAAGGAATTTATTGGTTTCTTGATGTTTGTTTTAGTGGGCTTTACTCAGTGTGGTGAATTATACCCTCTAAATTGGTTAAATGCTTCATCTACAAATAACTTGAGGAGGAAATTAACTAGGAATTTGTCATATTAAAATTCTCAGATAAGGTGTGGGTTTTTTATATTAAAATTGATAATGAGGATGGCCCAGTCAATTTGTGGCTAATATCTATGTTTGTGGGATATTTTTAAATCTCAAAATATTGGGGGTAGTTATTCTTATGTTACACCTTTTCTTTACATTTGAACCTAATGTCTCTGCGAATTAGAGATTGTGTTATTTTTTGCTCCTGATCACCGGGTTTAACTAACTTTTAAGTGAAAATTAGTGTTTTCTTGTTTGTGACTTTCAACTTCTATCTGATATTTCTGTTTCATCCTTCTTGTTTGTGACTAACTTTTGTTTCCTTTTTAGATATGAAAACACAGACATGGCTTTACATTATGGTGCTATGCTGAGGGAGTGCATAAGACACCAGATTGTTGCAAGGTGAGATAAAAGGACCTGATAAAGTCATTCTGTGTTTTGTTGAACTTGAACCTAATTTAAAATGATTATTGTTGATAGCTGGAAACACAGTCTTTCAGATCAGAGTTAGAATATATGTTTGAGTTACAATTTCTATGCTTCTGTACATTTTCACCTTGGAGAGATTTATTCAAGTGATAATGCAGGATGCTCATATTTAGATTTAAACCATAGTGGCACATAAGTAAAAGTGGTCTGGGTTTAGAAATATTCCTCTGTAATTTATGTGATGTTTCAAGTCTTTTGGGTTTTATACCAGTTATGTTTTGGAATCACCGCATATGAAGAAGTTTTTTGAATACATCCAGCTTCCGAATTTTGACATTGCCGCAGATGCTGCAGCTACTTTTAAGGTTGGTCTCATCTGAAAGAACCTAGGAAGATCAATGTTTCCATTGTTTTCCACCTTTTGTTTACAACAGAATTAAAGGTCGTGTCATGTGATCTTCATGCAGGAGCTCATGACAAGGCATAAGTCTACTGTAGCTGAATTCCTTTCTAAAAATTACGAATGGGTAGGTTTTCCATCCCTAATCAATTTAGTAGAAAGTAGTGTTTTTATATGAACTCATATGTTTTTATGTTATCATGTGACTTTTCCCCCATCCTTCCCACCATCTAGCTAAATAATGTGCATTGGCAGTTGCTTCTTATAGAAATGCTCATACATGACTTGGTAATAATGTGGGTGGATTTTGAGAAAGATTGGGATTTCAGTCCTCTGGGGATTCCTTCATCAATATTCTTTTTGTTGTAAATTATGTTCTGTAAAAGATATTTTAATGCCCCGTAGTTTTTCCACGTCAGAATGTCTGCGTTCTTATCAGTTTTTAACTTGGTATGCTCCAAATATATCTTTGCTGATTCCTTCTTTTCTCTATCAGTTTCATTTCATATGCTTGATTTTATATCTGATTTCCTTCACTGTCATTATAAATTGGTTACTTATCGATCATTACTGGCTCTATCTGTTTTTTTCTTCTGTTTTCTTAGTTTTTTGAAGAGTATAACACTAAGCTGTTGGAATCTCCCAACTATATTACGAGGCGTCAAGCTGTTAAGGTACTATACAAATTCAACTCATTTTATTCACTGGATTACTGAAAGAAGCAAACATGTAGATTTCTGGGTTTGAGGGAATTTCTCTTCCTTACAAACTGACATTGGGTTCATAAGAAACTTTACTAGTACTATGTAGTACATCTTCTTCATTTCTACTGTGAATGAGTATATGACTGAAAAATAAGGACGGTATCATTAGTCACTCACTCTCAAATCATAATACATCAATTCACTGTAGTAGCTGCCTGCATTATGTTGAATCTTGTTGCATTGATGTATATATTTAATTATTTATTAAGTTTGTCTCTTTCTTTTTTGCAGCTCTTGGGAGACATGTTACTTGATCGTTCAAATTCAGCTGTAATGACACGATATGTGAGCTCAAGAGACAACTTGAGGATTCTGATGAATCTTCTGAGAGTATGTTTCCTTTCATAAAGCATAATGACTTCTGAATAGCTTATCTACCTTCCTTTCTTCTTTTCTCTCCTTTTCACGGTAAAATGAATATCAGTGACATGAATTCAAATGGTAAAAAGTAATTAGTGGTATACCCAGTGTTTTTTTTTTGTGCCCAACTTCTGAGCATCTGATTAAGTACATATTTAATGAGTATTTGTTATTTTGTTTCTGCAGGAGTCAAGCAAGAGCATACAGGTAGAAGCATTCCATGTTTTCAAGGTATGTAATTAATTAATTATACAATAACGCAAAAGTCAAAATGGTTACTCTTAATTCTCCTCCTTCCAAGTTTTTCTTCTTTATATTGATGTGTGCTTGTCATAACAGCTATTTGTGGCTAACCAAAATAAACCAGCTATTATCAGTGGCATACTTGTTACAAATAGAGACAAGCTTCTGAGGCTGCTGGGTGACTTCAAACTGGATAAAGGTAATTGTTATTGTCAATAGTTTCTATCTGTTGGTTTCGTGTTCCTATAATTTCATAGTTGTCATGATTGTGCAGAGGATGATCAGTTTGAAGCTGACAAAGCTCAAGTCATGAGGGAAATTGCGGCTCTTGAAGACGGCCCTTAAGCTATTGATTGTGTCAAGCTTTGCATCTCTTTGTTTTGAGGAAATGTGGATTATTGTAGTTCTCAGTGTACACCAAGACTTTTTACGCAAACTTTCAAGATGCTTGCGCTCTGTAATTTTATCACTTTGTAAAAAGTAGATAAATAAATTGCTGAAATGAGCTACGAGCCTTCTTAGGCTCTCCCTGTGATTTTAGAAGTCTTCCTAGCAGCCTTGTAATTATAAGTTGTAGGAGGTCTTTGCTAATAATTTGACCATCTCAAATTAGTTTTGACTACTTTGTACTGTATAACCACCATCCACTACTGTTCAAAAAATTGCTACTTCAAGGTTATTCAGCATTAGCGACTGGTTCATGAGAAATTTTTAGGCTGATTTGTTTTGATACAACTGCAAGTTAATTCAATCGTAAATAGGAAAAAATGAGCATCTAATAAGTGATCTTAATTCAATTAATTATATTCTGATATGTAGAGTTGGTGACTTGAATAAGTGATCTTAAAATTATATATATATATATATATATATATATATGTTAACCTAAATTTTACAATATTTAAATTTTTGTTTATTTTAAATCAAAAGCCTAATTGTTAAAATCGTTTCACTTTCTTTAGCTTGTGAATTTTATATGTATTCAATATTTTGTATGTTTATTATATTACGTTATACTTCTAATATATATATATATACACCCATAATCCGAGGTAATTAAGGAATTGAGGGTAATTCTTTGATAGTGGGGTAGAAAGAAGAATGAGGTACAAAAAGTGAAAGGCATGTAGATCAGCTTCAAATGCTTGGAACAAGGCATATGCAGAAGCATAAACCACTAGCAGGACAGCATAGAACCAAAAACAAAGACAGAAACTCATGGTGCAAGTTTTTTATGCCCTCTATTAATTAGAATCTGTACTATATATCTTCTCTTATTATATGTTACCAAATGACACTTCATGCTTTGAAGGATACTGATGGAAAAACAAAAAAGATAGGAGATTGCATTTGCAGAGAATAGGTACGTTAAAGCAATGATTAAGACACACAGATAAAAGGGTATATTTCTAAGTGAAAATTTTGTCAATGGCGTGAAAGGAAATTACTGCACTTGATGTCTTGATCTCAGAGACCGCCTTCCGGCAGCAGATTCGGTTAAGCAATAAATTGATCATCTCAAATTTAGTCACTATTGATTTAATTTGTTCTATATAACATATTAATGTTACTTTATACATGCTGCTGAATTGATGAAAAAGTTTTTGAGGTAGATTTGCAAAGAAGCGGTAAGTCAAGCAAATAACATATAATTATAAACTCACGCATAATATGCAAACAAAGTTTTCACTAGTAATTTTTCGATTTCATGATTTCTTTGATTTAGAGTTTATTTACAGATTGATCTACCTTTGATTTTTTCGATCGGTCCACTTATTCCCATTCATCAGTTTTCAGTAATGATACTAAAATAATTCTGTAGTAGGGACGAAATTGAAAACTGATATAAATTTTGAAGAAAAAAAGAATGCTTTTGTCTATTATTTATATTAAAGATAATATCTTCTTAAAATCTTTTCAAAAAGATAATAGTTTTTTTTTGTTGCTGAAAGAAATTCTAGAAGCAAATGTATCAGGTCAATTACTTAAGGAGAAAAATGAAGCTTTTAGGCACAAGACATCGTTGATCATGATTTTATTGATTAACAAGACCTGCTTTTTCCACCAAAAGTGGAGCTCAAATGGGAGTAAACTTCCTAGGAATTACATCGGAGTTCAATTTCCTTACTCAACTACGAGGTCAATTTCTGCAGTTATGTGTGGCTGCGTTGAAATCCCACGTGCTTGGTTAAAAGACTTTCTAACTCTATATATAATGAGAGTTGGCTTTCTAACTCTATATATAATGAGGCAACCCTCTCCCTTTGAGAGCTGATCTTTTGGGGTGAGTTAGGCATTTCTACATGGTATCAAAGCTAGATTTGAGCATGTGGAATGGATGAGCCTTACTACCTTGGGAATAACCCGTTGGCTTCACGCTCTTATGTCGGGCGTGAGGAGGGTGTGTTGAAGTCCCACATGCTTGGTTAAAAAGCTTTCTAACTCTATATATAATGAGGCAACCCTCTCCCTTTGAGATCTCTTTTGGGGTGAGTTAGGCCTTTCTACATGGTATCAAAACCAGATTTGAGCATGTGGGATGGATGAACCTTACTGCCCTGGGAATAACCCGTTGGCTTCACGCTCCTATGTCGGGCGTGAGGAGGGCATGTTGAAGTCTCACATGCTTAGTTAAAAGAATTTCTAACTCTATATATAATGAGACAACCCTTTTCCTTTGAGAGTTCTTTTAGGATGAGTTAGGTCTTTCTATTGATGACACTTAGCTTCCTTATATTGAAAGAAAGAGACAGCAAAAGAGGGCCCAAATGGCCTAACCATCTTGTCCTACTCTTGGTAAAAACTAAAGAGGATACTACTCAAATACAATATTACATTGGATGAGCCATATACTTTTCATATTCATATCCCAAATCCCAAGCACTTCAAGATTACTTTATATTCAAAGAACTCTCACTTCACAGCAAAAAGTTTCTTTTCTGATTATCAGACACAATCGTTCAGTATGTCAAAATCCACTGAACCATGTATTTAAAAAAAAAATTAAAAATTTGCAGATCTCCCATCAAACTAGTCTAAATTATTGGGAGAGAGATAATATTTTCCCCCCATTTTGTCACTGTGTAGAAAAAGTCCTCAAAAGATGATAAAGAAGTGGCATTAGATAAATTTGACAATGATGAGTGGGATAGAATAATAGAATAGAAGAATGAGGTTCCAACAAAAAGTGAAGTAATGCTCACAAGTTGAAATTGTAGGAAGAAAGAAAGCATTTGGCAATGACACCAAGGGGTCTGAATGCACTGGCATCTCACAGTGGCATATTCCACAGCCATTGCATACACTCAACAGTCAACACTATTAGGATCTCTTCCTTCACAATCACCACCATTTCCAAAAGGGGCCTGACTTATTTGCCGTGCTTATCTTTTCACTATTGAATAAACTAAAAATTTGATTATTTATGAAGTTAACAAATACCAACTCAAGCTGTTATAGGTATATTCAGATTGGAGATTAAAGAAGACAAGAAGGAAGGAAAGAAGATTAGAATCTCTTCTTCCCCTTATTTGAGAAATTAAGAATTGGAGGGGAAGATAAAAAAGAATTAATTTTTAATCAAGGATGTAAATATTTATATATATAGAACTCGCAGAGGTAATATTTATAATCTCTAAATATTTATTTATTTATTTATGTATTTATTGATACCAAAATATTTATTTATTAGTTTAGAGTTTAGACTTTAGAGGTGGCATATTCATATTGGCATGGCATCCATCAACTATCCATAAACAATACAGTATATTCTAGCATCCTCTTCAGAGAATTCCATTTATAACTACAAGTCACACTCGTCATGTGTAATCTGTAGTCTGTTTCACTATATTGCACTTCTTTCTTTCTCTTCCTCTCATCTCCCTGATCAATCACAGAAATGTCTGACAATGGTAGGGCAAAATCAACCTCTATCTCTATGTCGTTCCATCATCGTCTTTTCTTCAATTTCTTTTAACTTATGGCTTGTGATTCTGTCTCTATTTCCTTACTTACTTTTCATTGCGAATTCATTGGAGTGTAGATTCGCTCTCGGAATTCCTCGCGTCTGCAGTCGATGCCGCTCAGAGAGCTGGTGAGGTCGGTTAGTTTTCACGGCCCTTTACTTCCACGATCTAATATCCTCTTCAATTTTTGTTTCATTTCTTGAATTATGTTGTGTGTTGTTGATTTCCAGGTTATTCGGAAAGCGTTTTACGAAACCAAGCATGTAGAGCACAAAGGACAGGTTTGCATTTGAATTTAGAAGTTTGCTTCTACGCCACTGCATGTTCTTTTTCGCTTACTGTTACTGGGTCCATTTGTCTGAGAATAATAATGGATTTTGTTTAATTAAATCTTTTACTTTTTTCATTATCATTACAATTCTTGCTATGCTGATAAGTTGCTTAATAATTTTAAAGCTACATAGATTTAAAATATTGGGAAAAAAGGTTACTGTAAAATCTTGAAGAAAGCAATAGTTGTTGATCACTTTATAGTCGAATTGCAGTCTGTTGTAGGTAAAGTCAGATACTAACGAATTGCTTAAATATACATGAAAACTACAGTTGAGCTCGGGGTACTAGACTTAAAATTACTAGTATAATACTTGTGCTACAAAAATTGAAGAAGAATAACAGCATATCAATGAATGATTATCAGAAGATAAGTTGTTGAGAGCTTTCATATGATGCGGCTTCCTCGTGATTTAGCAATTAGAAGTTTAAGAAGACATATAGGTATTATTACTAAATACTAAAAACTATTGTGCATACCAACGGCTAAACAATTGAGAAGCTATAAAAGAAGACATCATAAGTTGAGTCTAGAAGTTGGGATACTCTCATTTCTGCTGTCCTTGGCAAAACATTTCAGGTGGCTATTGAGGAGAGCAAAATGTGGCGTGGCATTATCATAGCATATGAATGATAAATGATTATCAGATTATGGTTTCTTGACTTATCATCTATTACGGATGTTATGATGCTCAGGTTGATTTGGTCACAGAAACTGATAAAGCATGTGAAGAACTCATAATTAATCACCTCAGCAAGCTTTACCCCACTCATAAGGTTTATTCAGCTATCTCTCAAACTGTCAAACAGATGAACTTTAAAATGGGCGGTTTCTTACATTTTTTTGCCAATATACATTTTCTGAAGTCCATTAAAAAAAATTGAATTTGATTTTCTTATTAGTTCATTGGAGAAGAAAGTACCGCTGCTTATGGTGCTACAGAACTTACAGATGAACCGACATGGATAATTGATCCTGTTGATGGAACTACTAACTTTGTTCATGGGTAAACATCCAAGATGATGTTTTAGTTGATATATTTTTATTTCAGTACACAATAATTTATATCCTGCTATTTTTAGGTTCCCCTTTGTTTGTGTTTCCATTGGCCTCACAATTCGGAAAACTCCTACTGTTGGTGTTGTTTACAATCCAATAATGAATGAGGTAAGGAATCTTACATCCTGTAGATGCTTTATTACTAGTTGAACTTGAACCCAAAATGTTACAAATTACTGAAATTAGAAATGTGCATTACACTTTTTCAATGCTTCACATCATGTGAGATTTTTACTTTTGGTTTTGAGCGGCTCAAATGCCCTCTACATGTACAAAACAGGATGAAACTGAATATTATGACTAAAAATTGAAGTGACTAGTTGCCTTCATTTTTCATTGACTTAGGCTTGATTAAAATGACCTGTCAGAGGCTAAGGGCTCTAAAGTGATTAAATTAGGAATGTGATGTTTCAATTAGTGCTTTAGGTATCTCAATTTTTAAATGGTATCATAAATTGAACCTTGAAATTGTTTTATGTAGCTTTTCACCGGCATTCTTGGAAAAGGTGCTTTTCTGAATGGAAACCCTATAAAAGGTGGGCCTTATTTTCTTTGTCTTTTGATTGTTAGTATTGATCAGGATTTAGTTACTCATTCTTATCTCCTGAATTTGTGCAGTATCATCACAAACTGAACTAATAAGCTCTCTTCTTGTGACTGAGGTATGATAAATTTAAGAGTTGAAATTAATTACATGAAAACCATTTATCATATTCACATCTGTCTGGTGTCTTCCCTCCCCTATCCTTGCATATTTTCTCAATCTTAATACTGCCATTGTTGCTGTTTGTAGGGTTTTGAAATTTTGACAGTTAATAGTGTTTATGACAATCCCATAATTGAAACAATGGTTAGTTAAAGTGAGACATAGTGCTCTTAGTTAACCAAAATAGTTGCATGCGGCTATCCCCAATTACGTCGTAAGAAGCTTATCCCTTTCTTTTATCCTTTTACTAGCATCCAACTTGCCTTTTGTTGGCCATGGGTATCTCATTCCACTGAGTAGTTAAGTTGATCCTAATATGAATTCATAGTATTGTTTAGTACACTGGCATCAAACTAACGGTCTATGTCAATACTGGCTTGTCATAACAATTCTTAGCTGACGATGACAATAACAAATCTGCATATGGTTCCTTATAATATTAAATCTCTTTATATCTTGAATACTGTGGAATAAGATACCATGGTATAAGATACTAAGTTATCCAACATTCTACGGATACAAGTTATGCATGTTTGGTTGTAGATATTAATTGTTGTTACTTATTTTTTGAATTAGAAAACTTACCCCTTTTGACAAAGAATTGATTGGTAGTCTGTGAAATATTTTACATTCCCAATCTTGAAATGCAAGATATTAGATGATTTTGGATGTCATCACGTGACATTTTTGGTAGGACATGATGCCAAGGTAGTATGTCAAATGCAACCATGTAATTACAGAGCAGCCTAACAGACATCAATTTGGGTATCAAAATATCACGGTAAGTGAGATAACAGTCACAGAACCAAGAATTGAAGATACTGGTGTACCAAATACTCCTTGGTATCATCTATCATCATGGAAATCAGTTCTGCACTTGACTAAATTATAATATCTGATTTTCTCTAGTGTCATTAATGTTTATACCTTAACAAGTACCAAGCAATCCATTGTTTCTCCATTTACCGTCATTACTGTGGCCTGGTGGGGAAGAAGGAACCCTCAGCCGTCTCTGTTTCCACAGCTTCAACAGCGACGGCTCCTAGAGGCGAAACACCCACTAAAATTATGCAGTAGAGATTTGAAGTCTCTATATATACCTTTAAGATATGTATGTATGTCACAGTCCTCCATATATCAGATACTTTTAGGACAATTTGAATTTTGAAGATGATGTTAGGGACCTTATTTAAAGCCACTAATGTTTCAATTGCTATGTGTAGCTTAAATTTTGGAAGTAGTGAGCTTTATGCTATACATATGCAAATCGTAATCTGTGTAATCATGAGCATCAAAAGCAAAGCTAGAAGCTACAAGGTCTAAGTTGGTGAAGAAAACCACATAATCTTGGAATTAAATAGAGATTTCCAGAGATATACATAATAATCTTTATAAACTACCTACATCTCAGAATCTCAAATATGACCATTTGAAAGAATGCAAGTTTCCATGACTTGTTCTTTAGGATATTGGGCCAACATTATTGTATATGCTCCTCCAATTACTAAGATTTACTGACATTATTGTATATTGTCTGAAGATGCATTGACTTGAATATTACATGTGTTGCCCTCCAAATCATGATAACATTTTAATCTCATCAAGTTTTTTTCCTTTGTGAAAGAGCAGAATGGAGCAACACGTGACAAGTCGACAGTGGACGCCTTTACAAAAAAGCTCAATAGCTTGCTGTTCAAGGTAAAACCAAAACTTTACCTTGGAATCTCTGTATTAAAGTGATATGATTGACTGCCTGAACTATTTTTTCGCTTTGACCAGGTGAGGTCCATTCGATTTTGTGGTTCGTTGGCTTTGAACCTTTGTGGAGTCGCATGTGGAAGGCTGGATATATGCTATCAAGTTGCTTTTGGTGGTGCCTGGTATGAATCTTACACAGGGATGGTAAACTGGGCCGTTATTCCTCATCTGATTAATAATGGGTTGTTTATAGGTTTATGATATTAAAATTAGATATCCTAGTTGATTTTGGAGAATCAGACACCTGAAATCCACCATTCAGAGTTCGTATGCTAAATATAATAATTTTAAAATTTCAATAAATATAAATAATCATGTATAATATATTGTCTATTAGACATCATAGACAGACTATGTTCATTACTTGACTTTAATAACAATTAGAAAAGGTTGCAACTTTAATTATAATATATAAAATCTTATAAATTGTTTGTGAGGTGAAGATTTTGGATATTATGCCTGATACATACCATTTGATAGCCTATTACCTATTATAGTCATTTTCTTGTTTTTTGGATATTTCGAATGCAGATAAAAGATATATTTCAAATTTAGCTGGATAACCCATTGCCATAACTAATTTCACAACCTGCCTAAATGGGCTTTTTCAGGGATGTGGCGGCTGGTGCTGTCATTATTAGAGAAGCTGGCGGCATTGTATATGATCCGTGAGTGGCTTATCCTTTTTCTTAACGAAAGGAATATGTGTGGTCTTCTAGAGAGTTTCTGCATCGTTAGCTACACTGTCCATTTCACTATTGATATGGATCTTCATGTCATTCTCTTTTTCACTTTAGCCTAGCCATGCTATTATTACCAAACTTCAAAGCAAAATATTGCATAAAACATATATATTCAAAAGAATTCACATTTCAGACCAAAGAAAGAAAAAAGATTTCACATTCATCCACACCAAAATCTGATGCTTCTTCCTTTGCTTCAGTTCTGGTGCAGAGTTTGACCTTACAGCTAGGCGAGTGGCAGCATCAAACCCTTTCCTGAAGGATGCTCTTGTCGAGGTCCTGCGCCAAACGGACTGATCTAAAGCTTAGCATAAGAATAAATCACGAGTAAATATATAAATTAGTCCTTAAAAGTTATATGAGTTAACAACTCAGGTTTTGAAAGTCTAATTTATGCTCTTTAATTCTTGGAAGTCATAGAATCAGGACATTTTAGTCCTTTTGGTCCTGCAAGTTAGTTCCTAAATAATGAGTTTAAAGGATTAAACTCTTTCTTTCACAATTTTTAAGGATTTAAAAACTCTATAAACTATACTTTCATGGACTGAGTTGTTAACTAGTATATCTTTCATGGATTAAATTGTAGGTTTGCTCATAAATCATCTTCACAAGCCTTTCTGTTTTACTTCATTGCTCTTTTGATCAAAATGCTTCGGTAGGGATGACTTTAATCATATTTCTTCTAGCTCTATACAATGACATTTATGGTAGTCAAAGATTGCTTACATATTATTATGGCATCCATCTAATTTGTACATTTAGACCAACTTCTTGTGTTTGATTTTCTTCTGGTCTCTTTCCCATTCTCCACACTTCATGGGTTTCTTACGTAATAATATATATTCAAGACGCAATTGGTGCCTTGTTTCTTATTTTGTTATAACTTTCGATAGATGTAACATATTTGTTTTGTATGACATTTTATCATAGAAAAGACAGAGTATTTACCAAAAGATAAAAAAATTAGGAGCCAATTGAAAATTTGATCCCAAAATGTTGACGATTTTTTTTATTTTGTCTTTAAATGACAAAATTATAATATTTTGATTCTAAAAGAAAAAATTATAATTAATTTAGTTTTTTTATTGAAGATATTGATTAAACTATAAAAATAAATTTTATGTAGTTTGAAGTCTTATTAATATGATATTTAATGATTAATATTAAAAAATATACTTTCGTTTAAATTTGATTTAGTTTCTTGGTAGAATAATTAAATTGATTGTAATATGACTAATATCTTTTTAATGATTAAATTCTATAATTTTTTCTTTTCAGAATTAAATTGATAAAATTATCATCTTTTAAGAATCATAATTAATTTACTTAAAAACTAAAGGGAAAATGACATAAGATTTTTATAATTTTAGATTAGATTATATGAAATATCGCATTTGATGACTTAAGTGATCTCTATAACCTTAATATATAATTTTGTCCAAAGCGTAATTTTGGTTCTTTATCTTTGAGCTAAGTTGTGATTTAGCTCTTTATCTTTTGTTTTTTTACGATTTTGTTCTTATATTTTTTTAAAAAGTTTCACTCATTGGTTTCAATGATTGAATGTGATCATATTTCCTTCGTTTAAAGTTCAATTGTGACGAGTTCAGAACCATGTGTTATTCTTGACGAGTCATTTCTTTGTCCAGTTGAGATAATAAACAAAGATTAGATTGGACTCTAAAAGTGAGTCACTCGTTTCATAGTATGAAAAAAGTGAAGTTAGTCTTATTTTTCTCGTTTCAAGTTCAATTGTGACAAGTTTAAAACTATGTGATACTCTTGATTAGTCTTTTTTTCCCTGTCTACTTGGGACCATCAACAAATAAAATCTAATTGGCCTGAAGTGATACTGGAACCAAAATATAAAAAATTATGAAAAACTATTTTCCAACTCAATTTGACCTAATTTTCTGACAATCCCAACTAAGCAAGAAAATTACTTATCAAAAGTAACTCGTAATTCTGAACTCGTTACAATCGAATTTAAAATAAGAGAGATATGACTAACTTCACTCATTTGACTATGAAATAAGCAGCTCAATTTTGGAGTACAATTTGATCTTATTTGTTGATAACTTCAACTGAACAAAGAAATTACTCGTCAAGAGCAACATACATATAACTTCGAACACGTCGCAATCGAACTTAAAACGGAAGAGATATAACTACATTGTTGAGATCAAAGAGTTAAACTTTTGAAAAAGATTTAGCATCAAAATAGCAAGAACAAAATATTAAGGACTAGATTATAACTTATCTAAAAAATGAAAAATCAAAATTGGACTTGAATCTGTATTTTTTTATAAGCTCTCTAACGTATCGTGCAATTTTAAACTCTTTTTATCTTTTCATAAATGTATACAATACCTTTTTTATTTTTTAGCATTTTATAATTCATTTTCATGTCAAATATTAAATAAATCATAAATCATGCAAAAAATATTAATGTTAGATATTAGTCTTTCACTTGTTTATATTAATTAATTGATTTTCATGTCAAATATTAAATAAATCATGCAAAAATTATTAATGTTAGATATTTGTGTTTCACTTGTTTATATTAATTAATTGATTTTCATGTCAATATTAAATAAACCATGCAAAAATTATTAATGTTAGATATTAGTGTTTCAATTGTTTATATTAATTAATTGATTCTAGAATGATAGAGTCAAAGCTTCGGCCTCCTAGCTGCTTTGCCCCAAAAAAAATTATTATATGGCAGCTCCTAGACCTGGTTGAAAATTTCACTATCAGAAAAACCACATGGTTGATGATGTTACTTGCTTATATTTAATTGGTTCACATGGCTTTTCAAAGACGTCGTAGAATTTTCTTTCTTTTTTATTTCCTTGGTTTCTGGTCGCCATATTTCAACTCTTTTGTTTTTTAATCACTTTCTCCATTTTGCTAATTTTGTATCCTTCAGTCTTCGTGTGACATTGACACTCCAAAACTCCAAATATAAAATTACGCCGAATTATGAGAAAATTAATTCCAACTAACGCATTAAGCATTTGCCACCTTCTATTTCTGAGTTTTGTTTTCAGACTTTACTTCCATAACTCAACACAAAAGCATATCAAACAATTTAAAATATTTCTGTATTCCTTTTTTTTTTCCCGTCTTGTCTGGCAATGTGAATATATTCTATGTCCACCGAAGTGTACCATGTTCAAAGTATCTAATGTTTAGACTCCAAAGTCCAAGCTTATTTAATTCAAAGATCTATCAAATATCACGTTTTGTATATTTTATGCTCCGTTTTTTCAGTGTATTATTCTTAAGAGGAAAACTTTTGTTGTATTAGTATACTTTTTGTCTTCATAAACTTTTGATTTGTTCATGAGAATCAAGTTTTGTATTGAAGAGTTAATGAAGGTTTTTTCTTGCTGTAGAGATAACCAAAGCAAACTTTACTTTTTATCAATAAAACAATTTTTTATAGACACTGTTTAATTCAAATTTGAGACATTATACTTAAAACTCAATTATCTATCAATTTGTACTAGGTATTGCTGGTGTATTGAAGGTTTTTTTTAGTGTATAGATCATCTTCTAACCAATCGCTTGCTGTTAGTGTTTTGAAGATTTTATTCTTAGAATACCCTGCTTAAACACTAAAACATCCCATTTTTGTTCCAAAAACAAAGGAAGGTGCCAAACTTAAACCTCTAGAAATGAAGAAAATGTGAGAAGTATATATATATAAATACAAAGATCGGTAGAAAAACAGATACAATCAAACAGTGTAACCATCCTATCCAAAGAATAACAACTCAAAACTAAAAAAGCAAAAACTAACCCTGTGGGGTACCCTCTCAGTCCATGTGAGTGCAATATACAAAGGGATCATCCTACTACAAAATCCATATATATAAAGAAGAAAAAAAAAAACACAAAAGATGAGTTAAGAAAAGGCATAAAATCATGAAAACCCAATACCTATATAGGAACTTGGGATCCCTCTACAGTATACTCTCAATTTGTCTCCTGCTACAATATCCGTGTATAATACTGCAAGGAATCCAAGTTTCCAAATATCTATAATGGTGCATATATATATATATGAACTTATTCTACACCTGCTGTGTCCTTGAACCATACCCATTTGCTCCATTGCCTCCATTGAAAGNATATATATATATATATATATGAACTTATTCTACACCTGCTGTGTCCTTGAACCATACCCATTTGCTCCATTGCCTCCATTGAAAGCAGGCTTGCCTTCTGATTTTCTCCTCTTCAACACTATGGACCATGTGTAAGCTTCCAACAACACTGCTATGACTCCGAGAGCCGCGATTATGCCGATGTAGGCTTTCTTCCAGCTGTCGTAACGATTCTGGACCGATACTTCCAAGGCTTCAAACCCTTTGAAGATGTTGATGATGCCCATGATGATGGTGGCGTATCCGACTGAGTGGTGATAGATATTCCAGTAAAATCTGATCTTGTGATCTTTGTTTGGCCTCAGAAGCAAAGCAAACACCTGAAATTAACAATAACAACCAATGGTTAGAACTTAGAGATACAGAGAACACTACAGGGAAAAGCATATTGACTCAAAGTTTCAGTAAAGAAAGATAGCTTCACTATTGGATTATATCAGAGAACTTGTAATCATCAATTGGGATAAAAAGTTTCATGTTCTCAGTCTCAGATTGAAGAATCCAAAATCAGTACCTAATCACATTCTCCTACAATTTCTCAAAAACCCAAATTTCTATAACACTTCACTTACCATGTTCAGATTGAAGAATGCAAAATGGGTTTTTTATTCAAAACTGAAATGATTGGCATATGTATATATGAGGAAAAATGAAAGTTGAGGATGTATGTGGTTTACCTGAAGGGTAGCAAAGCAGAAGAGGGCAATCCCAAGATTTCTGTGAGTGGTATAAGTAACACCAATGGAATCACTGCCTAATTTGAGACCAGTTCCCCAGCCAGCAACACCAAGAACATAGGCAGCAGATTGGCATGTGATATGAAGGTAAAACCAAGCTGGATCTGCAGATTTGAACACCTTCATGTATCTTGATATTATCACACCAATTGGCATCAATATCCCCCAGCTCACTGCATTCAGCACTCCATGCAACTGTATACATCCATATATATATACATATCAATATAAGATTTGGATCAAATTTTTCTATCTTCATTTCATCTTTCATCTTTGACCCTGTCAATCATTCATCTATCTTCTTCCAGAACAATACCCAAGTTCTATTTCCATTCAACTTTTTAAATAATATTGAAAAGCTCCATCTTTCACCCCCACCCCCAAAAAAAAAACAAAAAATCCATCCCCATCTCTTAGAAGTTAGAAACTCCAACAAAACACATAAAAAACTGAAAATTTCATCCACCATGACTTTCAACTTCAAGTAAGCACCCCCAAAAAATATATTTATTTATTCATTCATTCAAAGTCTGTAAATCTGAACTCACATTTCTTCTCCTTCTGAGTGAACTCCCGGACGATCCAGCCTGACTCTCGCCGGAGACAAGATTCAACGTCTCCCTCGCTTCCAAATTCGCAGAATTCATAGAATGAGACTGAGGCGTCGACCCAGAAACCCCACCATCCTGCCACGTGTGAATCACCGACGTTCCAAGTCCGGTGAGATTCAAACTCGCGAATATTATAACCTCGTTGTTCGAATACGTCGCGTTCAACCCCGAAACCCCAAAACTCAAACTCCCCTCTTGCAATTGCGTGCTCGTGTCGGCGATCGGCGACGTGTACGCCTTCACGCTGCCGTTCGCCGCCGGAATCGCCACCAGAGCCTGAGCTCCGATCATGGCGTTGCTCAGAGAGCCGCCGGGATTCAAAGCCCACGCCACCCACGTGCTCGTCGACGTCACGCCGGTGTGCCGGTAAGCGATGTCGAGTTTCTGAGTCGATGAATCGTAAGTCCAATGGAGATAAGCACTAAGCTGTGGGAGATCGCGACATGTCGAGAATTTCTCGTTGTTGGTGAAGGAATAGCTTGAACATGTTTGAGCAGAGGATGTTAAAAACAGAGAGGCAAGAACAGAGAGAACAGAGAGCACTATCACAAGCTTCATCTTCAAAATTGAGGGAAAATTTGAGGAATTCCTAAGTGGGTTTGTGAAATCACGAGGCGAGGAATAATGGGTATGGTTAAAGTTGGAAACTCTTTTTGTTTTGAAGATTGAAGATTGTGGAGAAGAAGATGAAGGAGGAAGGGGTTATTATAAGGAGGTTTGGTGGGTGTGGGTTTAGGTGTAGTTGGGTGGTATCCAAGTAGGAAGGAAGCTTCCAATTTTTCAATGTGTGAATGAAATATGTGAATTCTCTTCTCTGGATGTTTGTTTTTTTGTTTGATCAGTTCAACAAAGAAGATTGGAATTGGCTTTTTTTTTCCCGACTTGTTGATCACTTTCAATTCTCTAACCATTCTTTTCTTTTTATTGCCTTTATTTCTAACCAACCATTCCCATTGTCATACTTGCTTTTCCGGTCTTTGTAATTTACATACAATTATACATACACACTTTGTCTTTAAAAGTTTAAACTTGACTTGCAAATACGGTCTTCCCAATTATGTTTCTAGTCTTTATATTTTTACTCATTTTTTTATATTTAATTTTATTGGTTTATAAGTTTTGAAAATTGCTAGTCTTTATATTTTTACCTCTCTTGAGTTTTGGTGTAATTATACACAAGTCAAAATCTCACATTATTGGTCTCAAATGTACGGGGAAAATTTTAAATTGGGTTTAAATATTTTATTTGTTGTAATTGAAATCATGAACAAACAAGCTCAAATTACGTCCTGAAAGAACTCGTTAAGAATTAACATATAGTTTCAAAATTGTCACATTCAATTTGAATTAAAAGACATATCACCAACTTTTTCTGCTAACTATAAAATAAGCGATACATTTTTTAGACTCAATTTAACTTTGTCTATTGATGGTCTTAACTGAAAAAAAAAAACTCATAAAAAACAAACCATAGCTTTAAATTCATTGCATTTGAATTTGGAACTAAAAGAACATGACTAATTTGAGACCAATTTACAAAATTATAGAAACACATAGGACTCATATAAAATAAAGGGTAAATTACACTTTGGTACCCTGTGGTTTGACCCTATTTCACTTTGGTACCCTGTGGTTTGAAACTTGACACTTTGGTACCCTGTGGTATTCTCCTTTAATACTTTGGTACCCTTTGGAGCTATTTTGTAATTTTAACCATAATAAATTTTGCAAAAATTACATATTGACCCCTAAATTTTTTTAAAGTTTTCATTTTAGTCCCTAGATAATATGTATCTAGGGACCTATTTGTAATTTTTTAAAAACTTTTTGGGGTCAATATGTAATTTTTGCAAAATTTATCATGGTTAAAATTACAAAATAACTCCAAAGGGTACCAAAGTGTTAATGGAGAATACCACAGGGTACCAAAGTGTCAAGTTTCAAACCACAGGGTACCAAAGTGAAATAGGGTCAAACCACAGGGTACCAAAGTGTAATTTACCCTAAAATAAATGAAATATTTAGGATTAGTTTGAAATTTATCCCTATATTTGGGATCAATTTAAGGTTTTGACCTTATATATATATAGTGTTGCTTGGTCTTAAAAGGTATATTGGACTTCTTTAATATTAGACCTAATGTCATAAAAATCTCTCATTTAATTTCTTTTTTTGTTAATTGAGTTAAATTTTGTCAAATTTATCATTAGTTTGAAACTAAAATCACAACCTTTTTTTTTTAAATTGAAGTTATTTTCACAAAATAAAACGTAATTTGCAAAACAAAAAGAGTACCAAAATGTAATTTAGTCAAACTTATGAGAAGTCAATCATAGATTATATTACTTCTAAAAACTTTTAGTCATTATGGTGCCCCAATTTAATTTTCATTTATGTTATTAATTCTATGTTATTTTAAACATGAAAAAAATTAAATTTCTTTAAAACTATAAAAAATAAATTTTACAGTGATGACGAATGATTTTTTTTAAAAAAAAACTGTCAAACTCTTTAAATACCATAAGGGGAGTTAATCGAAATTCAAAGCGTATATTAATATTGGCATGGACTATATATTCTAAATTTTTCCCTCAAAATAATTGTCTGAGGCAGTGTTCTTTTCACAAGACAAACATATAATTCTGTTATAACAAGAAGATATATATATATATATAACTAAAAACATATCTTTAATAATGAATATATAATTATATATAGAAATGTGTGGAAGGTATTTGTTGGTAAGTTTAACCAAACCACTGTGTACATTTTTGCCATATGTATTGTCTTCTATTGTCATTCAAATCATGAAGTCCCATGTGGGTATGCTTAGGTAATAAGGGATTGATTGTTTAACCTAATTTTTTGTCATTTAATTCGCCAAGATTGTTGCATTTACAATATGCAGATTTTGTTTGAAAAATGAAGCATTGTGGTAACTTATGTTTGATTTTTGAGCTGATGTATGGTTAGACGCTTAACTATGCTTTGGTTAATTAGGACACGGATTTAAGGGCCACTTGTTTTATAATTCAATTTTTTAATATATATTTTTTGTTATGCTTATGCATGTACATCTATTTTTTTAATATATGAATATAATGTTAAAGATTAAATATCAACAATTTACGTAGTGATGACGAATGAATTTTTTTTTGTAAAAAGAATAATTTAATACACTATCAATCAAGAAAGATATATTAGATTTGTACAGGATATTGTAAGTCATATGGGTTCAAAATATTTCCAAATGCATTTTGAGTACCTTATTCATTATTTTAAGAATCATAGCTAGTTGCCTAGTTTCCAAACTTCTTTATAATTCAATCATTCATTCTCACATGATCTCAAAAGATTAGGAATCTTTAATTTGATTTGCCTTCCATAAAATGTATTTGCATCATAATGTTCTTTCACCCAAGACTCTTTCTTAACTAATCTATTTCTCCTTAATTAGCTGCAAAGAATTCACTCGGTCAATATATCAACGTGTTTTAATTAGTTACATACATATTTAAAATTTTATTTTCAAAATATATTCTAGAATTTATATCACAAGCTAGCTATTAGTAGTACGATTAAACAAAAAGTCTATAACGGTTAGGAGCTAGCTAGTAACATAACTATATTATTTTGATATGCTACTAAACAAACTCCTGAACAGTTTAGTTTAAGGCTTAAGTGCACTTTTGGTCCCAATACTATGACTAAGGTTTCAATTTGGTCCCATAACTATTTTTGTTGCAGATTTGGTCCCAAACCTTCGCAAAAAGTTTCACCGTTAGTCCCCTGGTCACTTCCGTCCAATTTTCGCCGTTAAGTGTGACGTGGCAGTCTGACTGGGATGCTGACGTGGCAAAATCAAATGAGATGGACTAAGTTAGGATCAATATGTAACATTTCATAACTTCTCTGGACTGAA
>QANZ01051232.1:19469-34585 GCA_003254925.1 Chamaecrista fasciculata | reverse complement strand
ATGATCGACCAGGGACAGTTTTAGATTAATTATCATGTAATCAAACAAGGACGCTATCATAGTAAACACGCTAATAATATGATAACAACATAATTTATCTCTATAAATTAATCAAAAATATATGTTCAAATAATAACACATAAATAAAATGATTGGCCCTAGGGCACAATCTCCATCACAAGGACCACGAAGGTCTGATAGAACACGTTCTCAACCTCAAAGATAGGGATTTTTTATGACTGAGAACAAGGATGTGTTGCTCATGGAGCGTGGTGAGTCTACCACCTATCAAGAAGCTATTGTGGGTCCCAACTATGAAAAATGGGTTGAAGCCATGAAGGCAGAGATGCAATCCATGTACGACAATAAGGTATGGGCCTTAGTCGATCCACCTGAAGGTATAAAAGCCGTAGGGTGCAAGTGGGTTTTCAAGGAGAAAATCGACATGGATGGCAACGTTAATGTCTTTAAGGCTAGGCTAGTTGCAAAGGGGTTCACTCAACGTCATGGTATTGACTATGATGAAACGTTTTCCCCAGTTGCAATGGCCAAGTCCATTAGGATCCTCCTTGCCATAGCTGCATATTATGACTATGAGATATGGCAAATGGATGTCAAAACAACATTCCTTAATGGAAGGCTACCCGAAGATGTGTACATGACACAACCTGAGGGGTTTGTATGTCCAGAGGAACCAGAGAAGGTGTGCAAACTTCAGAGATCCATTTATGGATTGAAGCAAGCATCCTGGACTTGGAATCATCGTTTTGATGAGGTAGTCAAAGAGTTTGGCTTCTTGCAAAACCTTGATGAGCCTTGTGTTTACAAGAAGGTTAGTGGGAGCACGATTGTGTTCTTGGTGCTTTATGTCGATGACATATTGCTCATTGGAAATGATGTTTCTACCTTGGAGATTGTGAAATCTTGGTTGGGAAAATCATTCTCGATGAAGGACTTAGGAGAAGCTGCTTACATTCAAGGCATCAAGATCTATAGAGATAGATCTCGAAAGCTTCTTAGATTAAGTTAGAGTACATACTTGGATAAAGTACTGAAACGGTTCAGTATGTAGAATTCCAAAAAGGGATTCATACCAATGAATCATGGTTTAGTCCTGAGCAAGAATCAGTGTCCCAAGACACTTGATGAGCGAGGGCGCATGAGTGGCATCCCTTATGCTTTGGCAATAGGATCCATCATGTATGCCATGTTGTGTACTCGACCAGATGTGTCGTTTGCCCTGAGTATGACGAGCCGGTTCCAACAAGACCCTGGTGAGGATCATTGGATCGCTGTCAAAAACATCCTTAAGTACTTGAGAAGGACTAAGGATGAATTCTTGGTTTATGGTGGAACTGATGAGGAGCTATGTGTAATTGGTTACACAGATGCCAGTTTTCAAACCGACCAAGATGATTTTAAATCGCAGTCTGGATACGTGTTTCTCCTGAATGGTCGTAGCGTGAGTTGGAAAAGTTCCAAGCAGAGCACGATTGCTGATTCTACAATGGAGGCTGAGTATATAGCAACATCAGATGCAGCGAAGGAGGCTGTATGGATTAGGAAGTTCATTACTGAGCTTGGTGTGGTTCCGACCATTACTGATCCTATAACCTGTTGGGAAATCACGGCGTGCGCAGCGGAAGCGAAAAATTAAAAAGACTAAAACATGGCGCAAAAACAAAAGTGATTTCCCTACGGATCCGCTAGCTGAATTTAAACCGGTGAAGGAAAAAGTTATACCTCAAAGTTTCAATCGGTCCGGTTGAACGGTGCGTCTCCGAGAAGTCCACTTGAAGCGTCCTTCCTCCGCCAGTAATCCACACGAGCAGTTTAGTGGCACCAAGGTGCTAGCCTTCTGTTCTTTTCTCCAAAAGAACTTGGGAACTCAATCTACGGCTCTTAAAATTCAAGAACAATTCTTGAACTTTAAAAGCATGGTGGCACAATGAGCAACAAGAACACCTTCTTGTTTTTCTCTCTCAAAACCCTAGCTATGTGGACAAATCGATTTTTCCTCACACTCTTGAAGAAATCGATTTTCTCTCTCTCTCTAGTCTTAGGGTTGTGCGAATTCTCTCTCTTGTCTCACAAAAGAAGAAAACAAAATTCACTTAGTGAACTAGGTTAGCCAAGTCGACTTCCTTGGCTCTATTTATAGAGTTGGGGAATTTTGATAATTATAATTAGGGAATCCCTAAATTATAGCATTATCAAATTATAAAATTATAAGATTACAATAATATTATAATTTTAGGACTTGAATTCTTAATTAAAATATTACCTTAATTTCTTAATTGAATTCAAAATGCAATCTTCTGAGAATCAAATGGAAGATCAAATCTTCCCTTGGACCCACATAAGCAATGCACCATCCTTCCCCATTTTTCTTTCGAATTTTATAAATCAAAAACATTCCTAACTCTTAGGAAGTTATAACCAACTTATTATCTTCCAAAGATTTTGAATTATAATATTACCCTAATGTCTTTAATTCAAATCTTTTGAATAATGAAATCTTGATCAAATCTTGAATTCAAATTCAAATCCAAGCCCTGACTTTAATTAATAAAACATTTCTATTAATTAAAATCAAGTCTAAAGAGGCGCCACACTCTATCGAATTTATCCCAATATTAGTGAATTTAATAAATCAATAATCTCCTAACTTTTAGGAACCTTATCTAATTTATTATTCCTTAATATTATAATTGTAAATAGATTAATCCAATTAACTATTTAAAAATTAATATATTTAAACTTGTCCCACAAATTTAAATATCTCAATCGTAGATTCTATTTAAGACAAGACTTTATGTCCCATACATTCAGCTATGTCTTAAATTGTGTCACCGGAGTGACTCACGAATTAACCCTAATCCGTGTCCGTTTAAGCGGTGTCCAGTTCCTGCTCATGTGTGACCCAGCAGGCCTCACGTGAAGTTGGCAGCAAGCCATCCCTATGACTCACAAGTCGAGAGCGGACTCTAGCAAGCAATCACGACTACCCAAAACACGTGAGTTATCGTTTTATCAAAATGACCGATTTAACCTTAGTACCACCTTGTCATAGACACTATTATCACACGATATTTTGGTCATGGATAAGGCACGGGAAAGTCATCCTTAATCCAAACCACAACTTTCTCGATTTCCTGAGGAAGTCCCATTTCCCTGTGTGGCCACACATTCCTTGGACAGACTCATCGAGGGCGCCAGTTAAATATCTTTCATCTTTAATGAGGGGCAAAATTCCATCTTAGTCAACCACATTCCTCAGCACTGTAATCAACCAAACCCGGAACTAGCCCTTATGGCTACCCTGCTACGGGCAACGTTAGACTAGGCCAAAGTTTGACAACTACAACGCCGGAATAGTCAAGACCTCAGGTCTAAGGCATCATGACAGGTGTACAAGAGAGACTAGCTAATGACTAAACCCATGCAGGACTCTCCAGGTCAGTCCAGCAACTTGTAACCCATTACATAATTGCACCATGACTCTCGTAAAGCATCTAGTACATGTATTTCCATACACCGAGGTCATGCTGGTCTTAGGTCATTCTCGCTCCCACGAGAATAATCGACCAGGGACGGATTTAGATTAATTATCTCATAATTAATCAAGGACGCTATCATAGTAAACATGCTAATAATATGATAACAACATAATTTATCTCCATAAATTAATCAATATGTTCAAAACATATACATAAAATGATTGGCCCTAGGGCACAATCTCCAACATAACCTTGTATTGTGACAATAGCGGTGCTATTGCACAAGCCAAGGAGCCCCGGTCCCACCAAAGGACCAAACATATACTCAGACGTTATCACCTTGTTAGAGAGATGATTGACAGAGGTGATGTCAAGATGTGTAAAGTAGCAGGCGAGGATAATGTTGTCAATCCTCTTACGAAGCCTCTTGCATGGGTCATACATGAACACCATGTAACGTCGATGGGGATTAGACACATTGATCAATGTACCTATTTTAGGAACAGTTTGATTAATGATTGTACCTAGTGCAAGTGGGAGTTTGATGGAGATTGTGCTCTTGGGCCAATCATTTTATATGTATGAACATATTGTTTGACTGATTTATGAATGATGAATTATGTGATGGAGATTGTGCCCTAGGGTCAATCATCCTTTAGATATGTTGGGAACATATCAATTAATTTATGGAGATAAATTAATGGTTATCATATTATTAGCATGTTTACTATGATAACGGTCCATGATTAATTATGAGATAATTAATCTAAACAGTCCCTGGTCGCTCATTCGAGTGGGAACTTGAATTGAACCAAGACCAGCATGACCTCGGTGCATGGGGATGCGCGCACTAGATGCTGGGACGAGAGTCATGGTGCAATTATGTAAGAGTTACAAGTTGCTGGACCGACCCGGAGAGTTCTGCATGGGTTCAGTCATTAGCTGGTCTCTCCTGTAAAATCTGTCATGATGCCCTTAGACCTGAGGTCTTGACTATTCCGGCATTACAGTTGTCAAGCTTTGGCTTAGTCTAACGTTATCCGTAACAGGGTAGCCATAAGGGCTGAGTACGGGTTTGGTTGATTGTCGTGCTGAGGAATGTGGTTGACCAAGATGGAATTTTGTCCCTCATAGAGATGGGAGATATTTAACTGGGCCCCTCGACGAGTCTGTCCAAGGGAATGTGTGGCCACACTGGATTTTGGGACTTACTCAGGAGATCGAGAAAGTTGAGGTTTGGATTTTGGATGACATTCCCATGCCTAATCCTTACCGAAATATCGTAGGACAAAAAGGGATCTGAACATGATAGTACTAAGGTTAAGTCGTTTATGGGTTAGAACGATAACTCACGTGTCTTGGGTAGTCGTGATGGCTTGCTAGAGTCCGCTCTCGACTTGTAAGTCATGAGATGATTTACTGCCAACTTCACGTGGGGCCTGCTGGGTCACACACGAGCAGGAACCAGATGCCAAGCTGGAACACGAGTTAACCCTAATTCGTGGGTCACATTTGTGACACCGTTTGAGACATAACTTATTGTGGGACATTAAGTCTTGTCTTGAATTAATTATCTACAGATATATTATATTTAGATTTGTGAGACAAATTTAAATATATATATATGATAATTGTTAAATAGATAATTGGATTAGGCTATTTACAATTATATTCCTATTTATAATATTAGGGGAATTATAAATTAGATAATGTTCCTAAGAGTTAGGAAATTATTAATTTATTAAATTCACTAATATTAGGACTAAATAGGATGAGGTTGGCGCCTCATATTTAAAAGGAATTTAATTAATAAAAATGTTTTATTAATTAAAGTCATGGCTTGAAATTTGAAATTCAAATGAGATTTGATCTAGATTTCAAATGGATGAATTAAATATATTAAAGTAATATTTTAATTCATGATTTATAGGGCAAGTCGAAATTCTAGGCCCATTGGATTTAAAATATTAATGTAATATTTTAATTCAATTATCTAGAGTTTGAGACTTGGTGAGATTGACTTAAAGATATTGTGGCAATTCTTTAATTCAATATTGTTGGAGAAAATAAATTGGTTATAACTTCCTAAGAGTTAGTTAGTTATTTTAATTTATTAAATTCAACAAGATAATAGGGGAGAATGGCGCATGGCATGGAGAGAGATTTGGGAAGATTTGATCTTCCAAATTGATTCTCCAAGATTGCATTTTGATTCCAATTTTAATATTAAGGTAATATTTTAAATTGGAAATCAAGTCCTAAAATTGTGATATTAAGATATCATAATATTATGGTTTGATAATTATATGATTTTAGGCCTTCCTAAAATTATAATTATCAAAGTCCCCAAACCCTATAAATAGGAAAGCCATAAGTCGACTTAGACATGCCAATTCTAGTGAGAGAAAAATTTCGATTTTGATCTAACCTAGAGAGAGAAATCACAAACTTGAGAATTAGATTCTTGAGAGTGAAATCATAAAAGGTGAGAGCCTCATGCACATAGAGTGAAAGTCGACTAAGCCTAGTTCTTCTTAGAGAGAAAATTCGATTTTCTCTTGGTGAGGAGAGAGAGAGAAAATCGCATCCTTGCTTTCCTAGAGAGAGAAAGTGGCGCACAATATTAAGAGTTAATATTGTGTGACAAGGTTGTGTGGGATCAAGAAGAGTTCTTGATCAAGGCGCCATAGAGTTCTTGAACATCCAAGAAGAATTCTTGAATTCAAAAGAACACCCGTAGATAAAGGTTCCGCATTCACTTGAGAAGTGAAGGAGGCTAGCACCTAGGCATCTCCAAACTGTTCGTGTGGATTACCGGCGGAGGAAGGACGCGTCAAGTGGACTTCTTGGGAACGCCCCGTTCAACTAAACGATTGAAACTCGTGAGGTATACCACTTAACCAAAAGTTTTAAATTCAGCTAGCAGATCCGTTCGGGAATTCTTGGACCTGGGCGTTTAAAGTTTTTTTTCAATTTACAGTTTTTCTTGCTTCCGCTGCCTTAGGCGCCCTTGAATTCCCAACATTATGTCGTTATCATATTATTAGCATGTTTACTATGATAACAATCCCTGATTAATTATGTGATAATTATTTTAAACTGTCCCCGGTCGATTATTCATGTGGGAACGTGAATGAACTAAGACCAGCTTGACTTCGGTGTATAGAGATACAAGTTGCTGGACCGACCCGGAGAGTCCTGCATGGGTTTAGTCATGGGCTAGCCTCTCCTGTACACCTGTCACGATGCCCTTAGACTTGAGGTCTTCATTATTCCGGCGTTGTAGATGCTGAACTTTGGCCTAGTCCAACGTTGCCCGTAACAGGGTAGCCATACAGGCTAGGTACGAATTTAGTTGTTTGCCATGCTGAGGAATGTGGTTGACCAATAAGGAATTTTGTCCCTCATTAAGTTGAGAGATATTTGACTGGGCCCCTCGATGAGTTTGTCCAAGGAATGTGTGGCCACATAGGGTAATGGGACTAACTCAAGGAATCGAGAAAGTTATGGTTTGGATTACAAGGATGACTTTCCCATGCCTTATCCATGACCAAAATATCGTGTGACAATAGGGATTATGACAAGGTGGTACTAAGGTTAAGTCGTTGATGTTAAAACGATAACTCGCGTGTTTTGGGTAGTCGTGATAGCTTGCTAGAGTCTGCTCTCGACTTGTGAGTCATAGAGATGGCTTCCTGCCAATTTCACATGAGGCCTGCTGGGTCACACATGAGCAGGATCAATATATTGTAATGGGACACGAATTAGGGTTAATTCGTGAGTCACTTTAGTGACACAATTTAAGACATAGTTGATTGTCTTAGGACGTGAAGTCTTGTCTTAAATAAAATCTACATTTGTAATATTTAAATTTGTTAGACAAGTTTAAATGTATTAATTGTTAAATAGTTAATTTGATTAATCTATTTACAATTGAATTCTTATTTAAAATATTAGGGAATAATGATATGGCTAAGTCTCCTAAGAGTTAGGGGATTATTGATTTATTAAATTCTCTAATATTGGGAGATAAGAAAAGGAGGATGGCGCCTCACTCTTGAAATCAATTAATAAAATATGATTTTGGTAATTTGAATTCAAGTTTTAAATTTGAATTCAAGATTTGATTTTGAATTCAAGATTTAAATTTGAATTAAGATATTAAGGTAATATTTTAATTCAATTTGTTAAGGATATTAATAAGTTGGTGATAACTTCCTAAGAGTTAGGATTGTTATCTTATTTATTAAATTCCTATAAAATAGATGGAGGGTGGCACATTCTTGATATCCAAAAACAAGATTTAATCTTGCATTTTGAATTTCAAGAATGCACTTTGAATTTTAAATAAAGATATTAATGTAATATTTTAATTAAGAATTCAAAACCTCCTGACTCATTCCAACCAATGGGAAGTGGGCATTTTAGGTTTCAAGATATGATCTTGAAATTTAAATTGAGATTGCCTCTTAATCTTGAATTATAATATTAATGTAATCCTATAATCAAGATTTTGTGATTCCCTAATTTGAGGAATGGAGACTCTTTAAAAGCACAAAGAAGTCGCATATCCTAAGTGGAGAAAACAAAGGGTGAGTTTCGAACTAACCCTAAACTTAGGGTTTAAAGGGCGAATTGTGTGTGAGAGGAAAGAGAGGCGAAAAACCTAGAGTAAGTGTGACCAAGAAATTCGTTCTTGGTAGTGTGCTCATCTCTTGAGTTTTGGTGAGGAATTTTTGAGGAAAAATTTCATACTAGTGCGCTTCTTGGTTCTTGTTTTTGAAGAAGTGTTCTTGAAATTGTGCGCCACTTTGATTCTTGGATCTTTCAAGAAGTTTTCTTGAAATTTCAAGATTTGTAGATTGGTTCCCATAATCTCTTGGAGAAGAGATAGGAGGCTAGCACCTGAGTATCTGCCAAACTGTTCGTGTGGATCACCGGCAGAGGAAGGACACGAGTCTGTGGACTTCTTGGAATTGCAATCATTCAAGAATCCATTTGATTTTGGTAAACATCTTATCTCACTGGTATAAACACAATTAGTGGATCCTATGGAGGAGATTATAAAATTTTAATTTTACCTTTTCCATTGCGTTTGCTCCATAATCTCCAATAATATTTGCATTGCCTTTAGTTTTCCTTAAAAGTTTCAGGAAATGTGGCTAGCCTGCATGGGTAACTCCGACCCACAAGGTGATGGTGGCCCTTGAGAGGTTGGGGGAGGCGTAAGGTAGATATGCTCATTAATAAATTCATTGGTACAAAGATTTGTTTTTATCATTGCAAGTACTTTTTGATTTTGGCTATGTTCTAAGGGTTTTACAAGTGTTTGCCTTCTAAAGTTTCTAGGCAGTAGGCGCCTCCAGAGAGTGCTTCGTAGACTCAATAAGGTCCTTACCAGTTAGGTTTTAGCTTCCCATCAGTTGAGTTGATTCTACCATTGGAAACTTCCCTAAAAACAAGGTCCCTGATGTTGCACCAAACATGTGTCGTTAAACGTGCGGGTAAGATAAAATTAATAATTTATATTTTCATCTGCCTTCAAGTATAACTATATAATTAAATATAGTATAGCTAGTTAACCAAGGGTCAATCTCTCGCGAAACTTCGTGTGCTAATCAACTGCATAAATAACTAATAACTTAGGTTAATGTTTTTAGGCTTTTATAAGATAGATATGGTAAATGAAGAAACATAAATTATAAGAAAAACAAATAAAGATAAAATAACATTCCAAGAACAATCAAGAACTCGACTTTCCTAGTTCATAAAAATCACTATCGGGATTTTATTATTATAATTATGTCTATCTATCAAAACCACATTCAAAGATATATCTTCGGTGAAGATAAATAAGAAAAAAATTATATGTGACTTACCCTACTTATAGGAAATAAATACCAATTATAATTATAACCTTCAATAAGCAATGGCAATAATAGAAATAGATAGATAACTCAATCAACCAAGCATGAAAACCATACATGTGAAAAGAAGAGTAATTTTATTGAATAGTAAAGTAAGGGTTCCAATTGTAACACTCACAAATCGTAAACAACAAGTTATGGAAATATTAAAACAATCTAAGACTATTGTCTAAAACCAACTATACATAGATCAATTATATACATATAAACTAGCAATAGAAGACTCAACAATAATAATAAACTCCCTTAACAATGAAGAATGATGAACTCAGGCCTACTTCGGATTCTCCTTTGGATTGATGAAAGAATTAGTCCACAAGGACTTTAGAGGGAGAAGAAGAGATTTCCTAAGCTAAACGTGCAGAGAGGGCTCTGGAACGGGATCCAAAACAAGTTTAGGCAAATCCTGTTAACTCTGAAATCGACGAGCTATTTACAGGCGAAGTTTCTCCTTGCACCGTCAGCTGAGCTGCCGGCACAATATGACAGCTCAAGGAGATTTCCCTTGATTTTCTCAACCACTTCCAAGATACGAGACCTGTTCAGCTCAAACTACTATTTCTGAAGATATGTTACTTGCACTGTGGGAATATAATAGATATATAAATCATTCTGCATTACAAGAAATTCAATATTTGAAATGGGAAGTGGAATCTAACAACCATAGTTTTGTACAATACCACTTACTTCTTTTCCTCATCTTGGTCCCCATGATACTTCTTATTTTTTTTTCATTTTGATGTGGCAATTTGTATTGCACTTGTGTCCTAAAAGCAAACTAAAATAACAATCATAGCAATATTGACAAGTATAACAATATATGACAAAAAAAATATAATGAAGATCACAATGAGATAGAATAGTGTTGGATATATTTCCATATTATTAATTAGCATAAATCCTATCATCAAATAGTGTGACATATGATTAATTAGGATTATGTAAAGTGGAATCTAACAACCATAGTTTTGTAAAATACCACTTACTTCTTTTCCTCATCTTGGTTTCCATGACACTTCTTTTTTTTTTTTTGCGTGTTGATGTTGCAATTTGTATTGCACTTGTTTCCTAAAAGGAAACCAAAATAACAATGATAGCAATATTGACAAATATAACAATATATAACAAAAGAATATATAATGAAGAGTATAACAATATATGACAAGTATAGCAATATTTCCATATTATTAATCAATATAACATTATTAATTAATATAATCTTGTGATCAAATAGTGTGACATATGATTAATTAAGATTGTATCAATTATTGGCAAGAGTGAGTATAATATATAATTTCAAGTTCACTTAATGCGTATTAATAACTTAATATTTTCACTTGAGACATTGTGTTATGGTAGAATTCTCATGGGCTAGACACTTTATTGATCCTAATTTCTAATATGAGTTGCATAAATAAACTACATTTGGTTTTTTTTAGAAGAATATATTTTGAGGTGATTTTTGTTCAAAGCAAAAACATGTCAAAATCTCATATAACATTATCACTTACAACTTCATCTGGCTCATGTCTCTTGGTATTAGTTTTTGAAGGATGTTTTTCAAAGATTATGAAGTTGACCACCTCTAAGACTGAACGAAATGTACTTGATGATTTTCTATGATGGTAGTACTCCAATGAATACATAGACATAACTCATTAATAATTATAATGAGCTATAACTTTTTTTTTGTATCATCAAGTATTATAATATTTAATCACAATCAATATATAAATGAATTTCATTGATTGAACTTGTGTAAATTTGTTTTTCCATTACAATCTTTCAGGTTAGTTAGCTTATGAAAAATGTAACTAAGACCATACAAGTTTCTTTCAATTAGTTGCCTAAATGAAAAAATGAATTTAAATGTATAAATATGTATATTTTCTTTTCAGTAAACTACCATCCAGGTCCCTGGATTATGTAGGCGCTACCAAATTGGTCCTCGGATTAACGAAATAGGCAAATAAGTCCCCAAATTTTACCAACGTTAGTCAAATTAGTCCTTCTATCAACTCGTCATTTCAAAAAACGCTGACGTGGCCGTTAACTGCTGATGTGGCACGTTAAGTGACGTGCAGTCGAAAAAAAAAAAAATTGCCAACTGTGTAGGATTTGCCACATAATCATTAATATTTAAAAAAAAACATTTCATCTCTTCTTCAAATTGGTCCCTTAGTTCAATTTTTGTCCCATTATTTTCAATTCCCCCTCTTTTTCATCATCTTCATTCATTGTAGTCCCAAATCCTCAAAATAAAATTGTAAAGTGTCCCAAAACTCTTCCAAACATTCCATTTTAGTCTTTAAAAGTATTAAAAACCCTAAAATCTTAAATCCTAATAAACCTTAAAAAAATCTAATTTGAGTAATTAGGTCCCTAACCCATTCTTATCCCATTATTCTCAAATCCCCCTCTTTTCATCATCTTCATTCATTTTAGTCCCAAATCCTCAAAATAAAAATGTAAAGTGTCCCAAAACTTTTCCAAAAATTCCAATTTAGTCCTTAAAAGTATTAAAAATCCTAAAACTTAAAACCTAAACCCCGAACCCCAAACCCTAAACCCTAAAACCCTAAAAGCATAAACCCTAAAACCTAAAAAAAATATGATTTAGCAATTAGGTCTCTGGCCCATTTTTATCCCAATATTCTCAATTCCTCCTCTTTTTTATAATCCTCATTCATTTTAGTCCCAAATCCTCAAAATAAAATTTGTAAAGTGTCCCAAAACTCTTCCAAACATTTCAATTTAGTCCTTAAAAATATTAAAAACCCTAAACCCTAAAATCCTAAACCCTAAGTTTAATTTCACATAAATTCCTAATTTCTTTTTTCATCCCTAAACTCCCTAAAACAATTTTTTAATCTTCATCATTCATCATCTTCTCAAATCCCAAATCCAGATTGAAAAAAGCACACATTAAGATTCCGTTTAATTTCTTCATGAAATCATAATCGACTGGAAAATTAATAAAGATCTGAAATTGTGGTGCTACACATCGAAAAATTCCGAGATAATCAACAAAGTTAAGATTTCGTTTAATTTATTCACAAAATCATAATCGGACTGGAAAACTAATAGAGATTTCAAATTACCTATGCATAGGTTCCTTCAGGTATCGCGATGCTCAAATCGGTAGCCACCAAAGCCTTCCCTCTTGTCGGAACCTTCGTCTCCACCGCACTGTATACAAGTACAACAATTAATCCAAAAACCACAACCGTTCAATTTCACGCCAAAAAACACAAAAACGCAAAAGAAGGAGAAAACTGAAAAGGCTTCAAAGATCAAATCGATCGAAAGACTCACCTGGAGAGATCGTAACCGGCGGAGAGAGGAGAAGCCCTAGAAGGAAAAACGACATTCTTAGAGAGCTTCTTCGCTCTGGGAAAAGGAGCGAAGACAACATGAGTAGCCATTGAAAAGAAGAGACGATTCTGGAAGCTTAAGGGTTTTACGATTTAGGATTTAGGATTTTAGGGTTTAGGGTTTTATGATTTTAGGATTTAGGGTTTTAGGGTTTTTAATACTTTTAAGGACTAAACTGGAATGTTTGGAAGAGTTTTGGGACACTTTACAATTTTATTTTGAGGATTTGGGACTAAGATGAATGAGGATGATGAAAAAGAGGAGGAATTGAGAATATTGGGATAAAAATGGGCCAGAGACCTAATTGCTCAAATCATATTTTTTTTAGGTTTTAGGGTTTAAGATTTTAGGGTTTTAGGGTTTGAATTTTAGGGTTTAAGGTTTGGGGTTTGGGGTTTAGGTTTTAATTTTTAGGATTTTTAATACTTTTAAGGACTAAATTGGAATGTTTGGAAGAGTTTTGGGACACTTTACAAGTTTATTTTGAGGATTTGGGACCAAAATGAATGAAGATGATGAAAAGAGGGGAATTGAAAATAATGGGATAAGAATGGGTGAGGGACCTAATTACTCAAATTAGATTTTTTTTTGGGTTTAGGGTTTAGAGTTTGGGGTTTATGGTTTAGGTTTTAGGATTTTTAATACTTTTAAGGACTAAACTAGAATGTTTGGAAGAGTTTTGGGACACTTTACAATTTTATTTTCAGAATTTGGGACTAAAATGAATGAAGATGATGAAAAAGAGGGTGAATTGAAAACAATGAGATAAAAATTGAACTAAGGGACCAATTTGAAGAATAGATGAAATGTTTTTTTTTTAAATATTAATTATTATGTGGTAAATCCTACACAGTTGGCAATTTTATTTTTTTCAGTTTTCGACTGCTGATGTGGCACTTAATATCAGCAGTTAACGGCCACGCCAGCGTTATTTGCAACGGCGAGTTGACAGAAGGACTAATTTGACTAACGTTGGTAAAATTTGGGGACTTATTTGCATATTTCGTTAATTTAGGGACCAATTTGATAGCGCCTACATAATCCAGGGACCTGGATGGTAGTTTACTCAAAAGAAAATATACATTTTTATACATTTAAATTCATTTTTTCATTTAGGCAACTAATTGAAAGAAACTTGTATGGTCTTAGTTACATTTTTCATAAGCTAACTAACCTGAAAGATTGCGATGGAAAAATAAAATTACACAAGTTCAATCAATGAAATTCATTTATATATTGATTGTGATTGAATATTATAATACTTGATGGTAAAAGAAAGTAATAGCTCATTATAATTATTAATGAGTTATGTCTATGTGCTGTCTTGTGTTTTTAGTACTACCATCATAAAAAATTATCAACTACATTTCGTTCAGTCTTAGAGTGGTCAACTTCATAATCTTTGAAAAACATCCTTCAAAAACTAATACCAAGAGACATGAGCCAGATGAAGTTGTAAGTGATAATGTTATATGAGATTTTATCATTTTTTTGTTGTGAACAAAAATCAACCCAAAATATATTCTTCTAAAGAAAACCAAATGCAGTTTATTGATTCAACTCATATTAAAAATTAGGATTATGTGACAAATCCTACACATTTGACAATTTTTTTTCAATTTTTCGACTTCTAATGTGCCACATCAGTAGTTAACGGCCATGTCAGCAATTAATAGCCACGTCAGCGTTTTTTGAAACAGCGAGTTGACAGAATGACTAATTTGACTAACCTTGGTAAAATTCGGGGACTTATTGCCTATTTCATTAATCTGAGGACCAATTTGGTAGCGCCTACATAATCCAGGGACGCGGATGGTAGTTTACTCATTTTCTTTTGTATGAATCATTCATATCGTACAATGAAACTTTCCGACAAAAAATTCATAGATTTCATTATCTATTTACTATAATCCATTGAACCCATATTAGTTTTAGGAAGACATGTCATTCTTTTCCTACAAAAATGGAATAATATTTCAAAATATGTTTGAACATATATAATTATAATAAAATTTGAAATTGAATATGAAAAAGGAAACTTACAACATCACACATCATAGTGCATTGTTCCCTTTTTTGGATGATCCAATCCCCAAGCCTTTCGGCAAATGAATATTGGCAACATGTATTGAGTTCCCTATATAGGATTGTCTATACAATAATTTCCATAAGGACTAATAAAAAATCTATCTATGCACATAATTAATTTTGTATGTGTATCATAAATCTAGTCAAATTTTTATTAGATGAATATGAGTTAAAATACATGTTTGTAGGATAAGAGAAAGTTCAACAAAGATAACATCTAAGGTAG
>QANZ01051232.1:0-18819 GCA_003254925.1 Chamaecrista fasciculata | reverse complement strand
GTGGAATGGAATAAATCAGAGAAGATTCAACATAGATATGAGAGAATCCGAGCAGATCAACGCAAATCGAACTAGATTGATGCAGTTTCAACACAGATTAGAGAAGATTGACTAGCCAAAAAGGAACCTGAGACGGAAAGACGGTGGCACGATGAGAATAAAACTGTAAGCCTCACCAACAATTTAGATTCAAGATTAATGAGAGATTGAGGGACCACTTTGTGAGAACATGAGAGATCAAGAGGGATAATAAAAGAAGCAAGAGAAGAAAATGCAATGAGAGAGGCGACTCTGAGTGGCGGCCAAGCAAAAAGAGAACTGCAGTGAGGGAGTGTAAGATTTGAAGTTAGGATTAGCTTAGGGTTTTCTTTGACTCATGATTTTATTTTATTCTACATTTAAAAAAAGATTGGCTCATGATAATTTTTTATTTTTCATTTAAAAAATTAATCCGTTTTTATACCATAAAGTGTATTAACTATTATCATTATGAGCTTTAATTATAGTTTAAAATTTATATTTTAAATTATTTATTAAATTTGATAAGGAAAAGGTTATTTATAAAATCTAATATAAATATATTCTTGTTTACCCAATTTCAAAAAAACAAAGACTTTGGGCCAAAAGCCCCAATTTCAAGTTTATCCCAAACCGTATTGGGTCCCAAATTCAAGGATATGGAAAGCAAGTGCCAAATCATTGTTAAAGAGAGTTCAAAATATTACAAGTTTAGTAAGAAAACCACAACAATTTGAGTTCACAGCAACATAGGACAACCCACAAGGTAGAGGACCGAAAAGTGAGAAAGGGAATGAAGAAACACCAATGATGAGGAGAGGATAGCTTCTAATCAATCAATTTGGTAGTTTACAGATGAAAATGATCCTACATTAATCAATAATCCACAAGAAATAGGAAGAAAACGAGCAAAAATCAAAGTGAACAATAAATGGAAGAAAAAAAGGAGGAAATTTGTCACCTCGAGAGGAGAAGAAGAATTGCCGACGGTGGGCCACTGTTCGCAGGCGTACGACAGTGCCAGAGGTGGCTGGAAGTGGTGCGTGGTGGTCTGGGTTGGTGGCGGTGGTGGAGGGCCAATGGGTGAAGTGGGAGGATAAAAAGAATGGTGGATGACGAAATAAAGCCCTAAATAAAAATGGATCGGTCGTGTGAGCTTATATAAGAGTGGCTGGGCTGTTTTGCAATTTTAACTAAACTTTAGGGGGTGAAAGGCAATTCTGAAGCAGGAAAAGATGGCCAAAATTATTGAAACACCCCAAAAATATTTGAATTTTATTGACAAGGAAGATTGACATTTATTCACCAACAAATTAGATTCAAGAGAGTTGAGAGATGGAGGACCCACTTTGTGAGAACATGATCTTTAGAATCACACTACAATTTTTAACAAACAAAGATATTGTGCAATATAAAATCTTATATGATTGTTGCTAGTCATACCTAGAAGCATAGATGCAAAAACCAGGACTGGACCGGCCGATTCAGATTGGAAATCGGTGAACCAGCCGGTAGATAGGTATGATCCAGTCTTCTTGATCGGAATGCAAGTGACTCGTCGGGTTTAAGGAGGACCTCAAGTCGGTTGATTCCGGTGTTCTTTCGGTGGAATGGAATAAATCAGAGAAGATTCAACATAGATATGAGATAATCCGAGCAGATCACGCAAATCGAACTAGATTGATGCAGTTTCAACACAGATTAGAGAAGATTAACTAGCCAAAAAGGAACCTGAGACGGAAAGACGGTGGCACGATGAGAATAAAATTGTAAGCCTCACCAACAATTTAGATTCAAGATTAATGAGAGATTGAGGGACCACTTTGTGAGAACATGAGAGATCAAGAGGGATAATAAAAGAAGCAAGAGAAGAAAATGCAATGAGAGAGGCGACTCTGAGTGGCGGCCAAGCAGAAAGAGAACTGTAGTGAGAGAGATTTGAAGTTAGGATTAGCTTAGGGTTTTTTTGACTCATGATTTTATTTTATTCTACATTTTAAAAAAATTGGCTCATGATATTTTTTTTATTTTTCATTTAAAAAATTAATCCGTTTTTATACCATAAAGTGTATTAACTATTATCATTATGAGCTTTAATTTTTTTTTGTTATAAAGACATTATGAGCTTTAATTATAGTTTAAAATTTATATTTTAAATTATTTATTAAATTTGATAAGGAAAAGGTTATTTATAAAATCTAATATAAATATATTCTTGTTTACCCAATTTNTTATATATATATAATTGATATTAATTTAATTAAACAAAAATTATTTTTGTTCATTTGCAATGTTATTTTTTTTAGTCTCAATATTCCTCTATTTGTTTTTTTGAGTAAAATATACAATTGAATCCCTAAATTATTTTTTTAATTACAATCTTCTTCTATTCTCATTACTGCATTTTTTTAAAAGGAAAAAAATTAATTATCTTCACTTTTATAGGCATTTTGGTCCTCAAACTATGAGCTCAATTTCCTTGGCTCCTAAAACTATTTTTGTTTAGTTTTTTTTACTTAAACTAATCAATTAGTCTCATTTTGGTCCTCAAATTATTTTTTATTCTATATATGTGTCCAAAATCATTCGATGATTAAACGCAATGAATAATGGAGAAATAACGATTATTTTTTTGTTGGGAAAATACACAAGTTTTCACGTGTCTGTTTTGTTTTTGGTTCGAATCATGGGCAGCTAGAAAATTGCAATGTTGTTTTGGTTCTTTTTTTTTATCTCAATGTTCTTCTATTTGTTTGAGTAAAATATATAATTAAATCCAAAATTTTTTTTAAGGTACAATCTTCTTCTATTATCGTTATTACATTTTCAAAAAAAAATACAAAATTGAAAAAAGTAATTATATTCACTTTTGTTGGCAGTCTAGACCTCAAACTATGGGATCAATTCGTTTTGGTCATAAAACTATTTTTGGTTAGACTTTTTACTCAAAATACGAGATGAGTTGCATTTTGGTCCGCGAAAATTGTTATATTTTCGAGTCCAAACAGCAACATTCCTATATATTTTTAACTATTATACAATTCAATCCCAACTCTTGTTCCGCTAACAGTTGTTCAATTTTTTTTTGTGTACTTGAGTAGCAGAAATAGACCAACTTATTTCTGATTGCGATTTTATATATGACCCGAGTTATAATTTACACATTTTAAGGACCGATTCATTGGATCCATACAAAGTTATGCAAAAAAATTGTACATTTACAATAATTTCCATGTTATTTGCATTCTGGTCCCCAAGCTATTGTTTGTTATTTATTGGTCATTGAATTTCATAATATATCCGATTATTGATGGTTGCAATTTTCTATGGGACCTGAGTTACCATATACACATCTTAGGGACCGATTCATTGGACCGTTACAAATTTATAGACCAAATTGTATTCTTAAAATAATTTTTATGTTATTTTCGTTTGGGAGATCATCCAAACTCATTCTCACGTTTTCCAAGATTATCTCATCTCAATATCATTTCATTCAAACCACAAACAAACATCTATCATCTCATCTCATTATCTCCATCTCATTTTATTATTTCTTACCATTTCTACTCCTTTACAAATTAAAAAAATCCATAAACCTATTTCAACCAGCCAAAATCATACATACCCTTTTATATAATTTCAAACCCTATTTAACATCATTTTCTCTCAAATCATCCAAATATCAATACATCATTTTCATCTCATCTCATTACGACATCATCTCAATCACCAAGTTGAGTTTGGATGAGACTTTGAGGTTCCCAAACAGGCCCTTTAGTGTCACGACCCCCTGGAGAGGTACGTCACCGGCACGGACATGGGTCTACCCCCATGCCGTAAGCCTTCCCACAGACAATCCATAACAGTCAACATGACATAAATCTCACAAATCATAACATATGTATTTTCCATAATACTCATAAGTATAAACTTATTGCTCACATGCATAACTGTCAACTTAGTATCACCAAATCACTATATATACCATTTCAATTTAACCAAACCAAATACGCATTTAATCAATCTCTCACATAAGCGAATAGTGGCATGATCTGGACTTGTATCTAAAAAAAAACAAATGAGGGGTGAGTCAAAACTCAATGAGCGGCTAACCCATTCGAATCGTGGTGTAGGACATCACCACGTATGGAGAGGGGTCACCAACAAGGTTAACATTCATCGTCAACAAATAATTTACATTAACACCCATTTAACCAAGTTATCCAACATATGCAGCGGTTAATACATAAATCAAATAACAAGACTTGAACAATTCGACTAGAGATAGCTTTTGAACCTTTAAAAGAATTTAAAATACAAGAACAACTATGAGTTTAAGGAAAACTTACGACCCAAGGAATTTTAATAAAAAACATACTTCGAAGATTCATTCAAGAAAATAAACTTGTAATAAAAAGTTTAATAGAGAAAGTGACAAAATTAGTTTTCAAGTTTGGTTAAAGTCAAGTTTGGAAATGTGGTCAAGTTACGAACTCGACTTTCAAAACTTCTTTCAATAATTAAAACGTTTGATCGGGTAAAATATTTAAGTTGTTCCAGGAAGTATAATTCATAAGGACATCGCAATTAAGCTTTTTAGGATCATTGAGTGAAAGAAAAACTCATTAGTGACTTAGAAACTAAGTAAAATATCGTGATATTAGGAATATAGATCTCCTTCCAATCATACTTGTAGAAGTAATAGCAATCAAGTCTTGGATAAGTTATTTTAAACTAAAGTGATCTAGTAAAAAGAAGTAGTCATATGAAATTCCCGATTTGAAATGAAACCCTCTTCTTGTTTCAAAATCAAGTTTGTATAAGGTCATGTACAACCAAATGATGATTACCTCGATGGAATCTACCTGTAGGATAGCCAATAATGCAAAAATAATTCAACCAATGTCATTCAGACAATCAAAGGTCCTGAACTCACAAATTCACCTAGTGTTAATAGAATAGAATTTAGCATCACAAAATCATTAGCTCTCTCAAAATTCCAATACAAACCCATATTTAGCAATCAATTCACCACTTAATCACAAGTTTGTCACATTATCGATATTTCAACTCTATCTCCAACAATAGGAAGCGCACATAGCATTATCACAACCCGTGGGGACCGCACACAACTTATCTCACCCATCGGGACGCACACAGCATTATCTCATTCGTTCCACAAACAATCAATGTGAAGTGACACATATCACAACGGGTACTATGAGAGCAAACACATACACAACCCAAACGCAAAGACAATCACAGTCACACTCACAAACACAAACAAACACAAACACAAGAGCTCAAGCACAACACAAGCACAAGCACAAGTCAATCAATTTAGGACATACAACACTCAAATAAAAATTAAATACTATTACTAACATCGATCATCATTCTAAGTGAACAAATAAAATACACAACAAGAATTTCATCTTGTAAATCAAGGTGGGTCGATTAAGAAACTTATAATCAAATACAAGAAATTTAAAAACTAACTAATTAAACACTACGTCGCCATCCAAATTGCAGGAAACACGAAAGAAAGGAAAACATAACTTAGAGAAGTCAATAAACCCACAAAAAGAAAGCACATATAAACGAATATCATAAGGTGTATGGAAAGATCAATAATATTGATAACCCTCTAAAGAAAAACAATCAAATTACAAGAATATAAGTATCACAATAGATTCATCTAAACGCTAGTCAAGCCAACCTTAGAGTTCTAAATAATCAAGGACACCCCCTCCTACGTCATCATAATAATTAAATTAAATGACTAGTATTGTAGAATCAAGGTTTCCACCGTAAGGGAAATTCCCACCAAATTTGAAAATATATCAGCCTCAGCCCTTCTTTGGGGAGAAATACAAATAATCATCTCATCCCACTGTCGAGAAATATGCCATACACAATAACTCATCCACAACAAGTAACAATTATCTCAAAGTAATTTAATTCCAATTCAATCACTCACCACCATCAACGAAATATTTAAAATGCGAAGACTTCAATCCAAAAGTACTCAAGATTCCCAAATTTTGACAAACTATCAATAAAAAAGTTAGTTCTCAAAACAATTGAATCTCATCATCAATCGAGCCCTCACATGAGGCAAGGAGGAAAAAGCCACTCACCTCGATTCGGAGAATCGATAACTGCACCTTATAGCTTTCGGCCAACGATCGGCGTAAACAACTCTATCAGTACATTTGCAAACAAAGATTCGATCAATATACTATGAGAATCAACTCCAAATGACTCGAAGGTCCAACTGTTCACAAGTTATCATCTTAACCCCTAGTAGCAAATATTTACTAAAAGAACTTATCCAAACCTCACTCACACCCATCTAGAATCCGAATACTTAAACAAGAGACCAACGAGAGACTTGGGTATCGATTTGGGAGCTTTGACAAATGTTTTGAAATCCACAAGTTCAAGACAATTTCACACACAACTTCAAAGTCAAGAACATAGGCTCATTCTTTAAACTTGGCACTTTCACCCTTGTAAGTTAAACTTGGGTGTTTTGTTCTTCACACCTTAAAATCAAGAGTATGATTTGAAAATCCCTCATAGTTCCAAAGAAATCCTTTCACTTCATCAAAATCATTCATTTGGACCAAAATGCAAACTTCAAAGTTTTGAGCAAAACAACCATGTTTCAAAATACTCTTTCAAAATTGGAACCAATACATTAAAACTTATTTTTATTACCCATTGAGCTCATTCAATCCAACAATTTCAATGAAACAAAGAGTTTTGACTAAAAACCCCAATTTCAAGTTTTGCCCTTGGTCATTGGGTTCATGAAATGGATGTGTGGTGAGTCAAGCTACAAACCCACAAATTTAGAATGATAAATTAATGCCAAACTATCATTATGCAGTAGAAATTTGCAAAAGCATAGCAGGAATTCTAGTCCATAAAGAAAGAGCCATAAATGGAAAGAAGAACAAAAAACGCACCACTTGAAGAATGGAAGGAAAGGTGGCCGGCAGAGGAGCTTCGGCCGCCGCTGGCGAGGAGAGGTGCCGGAGGTGGTGATGCAAAAGTCTGGTACGGTGTTGGTGGCTGGTGTGGTCGGGTGGAAGGAAGAGAGTGAGCACCGAGAGGGAGAGTGAGTGACGAGAGATCTTTTTCTTTTTTTGAAAATGGACAGTCAAGTCATATATAATAAAGGGGGTCATTTTATAATTTTAATCAAATTCAGGGGTGTGAAAATCCAATTTTGATGTAGGAGAAATGAGGCTAAAACCATTGTATTGCCCAGAAATGTTTGAATCTATTCAAAATGGTCCTTAAAACCTAAAATTTTAAATATAGAATTTCTTGACAAAATTTATACTGTAAGCTTTGTTGCATTGAGTTGATGACTTGATTCTAAATACATAATTGTTTTTTGAAAATTCCACCTCTAATATATTCCGTTTCTTACTCGAAAGTGTTCTATCGCAATATCAAAATAAAAGTCAGATAAAATTTTAAACTCTGTATTCTCCCAAATTTTTACCACAAGCCAAATAAAATATGGGGATTTCAAAAATGACAATTAAAATTCTAAATTTTCGAGTTCACTAATTTTTAAAATTTATAACCCAAAAACTCCTAATACTGGTCTAAACTAGCTTAAAAATCTATCAAAATTCTAAAAAAAAATCACTAATTCTATTCTGGAACACCCAAAACTAAATTCAAAAACTCTGGGATCTCACATTTAGAATCCTTGAGGTTCAAAACATAACAAACAAATTTTCTAAACTTTTAATTTTGTTCTCTTAGGACCCGTGAATTTTCAAAAAAGTGAAGTTATTTAGGGGTCCTATATGAGCAAAGTTGAAAAATTCAAGGGTTTTGTCTATCAAATTTTAAAACTTAAGGGTCCTAAGTCAGCAAAGTTAAAAACTCTTAGAATCAGTCTATCAAACTATAAAGTTTCTAAGTATTTTTACCCATGATTTAAAACTCAAAGAATCTTAATGCGATTTTAAATATTAATCGAACTAATATTCGAAACTCTTAAAATATATTTAACCACCAAAAACTTCAAGTAAAACTCATTTTCATCAAATTATAATTAAGTAAATAAATTAGAAATTGATCCCATTAATAGTAAAAAATCCACAGATCTATTGAACAATTTAATAATGAATAAGTGTGAACTAGATTACTGAATCATAGTTAATTGAATTATGAACTCAATTAGGATTAGAAAATTCACGCGAAATACAATTAGCCTATTGCTAGATTATAATGAATTTTTATAGTTAAATAGAGTTTGATTAGTGTAGTGATAAACAGATTTGTCAAAACGAGAATTAAATTAGTGAACTCATGTTAATTAGGGTTAGTGAATTAGTGTGAAATATAATTAGATTATTGTTAGATTGTATATATTGAATTAATCAAGTGTTAAATAGAATCATATTAGTGAAGTGATAATTATATTTTCATTTAAATGAATTAGATAATCAAATCACAGAGTAATTGAAATTTTTGTTTTAGGTAAGAAGATTAGTGAATTAGTGTTTGATAACTCGATAAAATTGAGTTATCCAAGCGTTCTTAAGGTCTTAATTAAACCATATGCAAAGACCACTACAAGAGACATGAATCTTAAGAATTCTATTTCCTAGAAAGTAAAGTAAGAAAAGAAAAGGGGATTCTAATATATGAAAAGTGGAGAATACTAATAATCAAAATGGTTAGCGCATAACTCTCATTCAATCTTAGTGCAAAGAACACATTGTAGTTCATCAACCGAACACAATAATGTAAAAGCAAGAATCAAATATCTTGGACAATCTAGCTCGAAAAGTCACTCAAACTCAAACTATCTCGGTAAGAAGATCAGTCAAGAACAAGTCAAATGATTTTGAATATTTTGTTGAAATTGGCTTAATTTTAAATGAAAAAAAAAATCAACTCTTTACCTATAACTCCCTACCCAGTTTCAAATCGTAAGTGAAAAAAAAAGGCAACCACAAGTCTCTCGCTTGTCACCCTGGTCGACCTTCAACACTGGACCTGCAATTAGCTATCGAACATGCGAGGCTAAGATTTCAATTCGCTTTAGGAAAGTATGAGAATTGGGAGGCGAGAGGGAATGAGAGAGAATCACATGCTCATATTAAGAGAGTTGAAAGTGAGATAAATGAGAAAGGCGAGAGAGAAGATGAGAAATGAGTGGGGAAGATGAGTGTGGCAGTTGAGTGAGAAATTTGTGAGAGAGGATGAATTAGATTTAGGGTTTTAAGAGAAATTAGTGGAGAAGATGAGAGATGTGGCTGAGTGAAATTGTTAGAGAGAATGAATTAGATTTAGGGTTTTTTTTTCTTTTTGTAAATTGGGTAATACTAAGGTAAGTTTAAGACATAGAAAAGGATATGGGCCTAGAGAAGCCCAATGTTCAACCACAAGACGTTACATAGGCTATGGTTTTATTTTTAAAATTAAATGGAGCAATTTTAGTTAAATATTTGTTTTTAAGATGAAATTTTATCTATAAGAATTATTAATCAACAATTTAATGTATATTTGAGTATTTTATTCCATTTATTGAGTCCTTGACGGCTTGTTCATCATGGCAGAAAGTTGGACTGGTGTTAGTGGTATTGGTGATGTAAATTTTTGATCATCAAACTCTAATAAAAAATTATTGTATTGTCTTTTGTTAAGAACTTTGCATGGATTGTATATAAGGAATTAACTAATGGAATTGATGATATATTATATTATTATCTCTTTTACACTATAATATAAATTTGCTATTTTAGGTGGGAACACTCTCCTACCATAGCTAAGTGTGTAATATAAGTTGATTCTAAATTAATCAAGGTGATGATTCGAAGATCGAGCGGGCAACCACAAAAAAATTTTAAAAATCATATGAAAAATCTTAGAGAAAATATTTCAATGTTATAGGACAAAATCATTAAATGATAATAATATAAATAAATCAAACTCCTCATCACTTTAATTTTTAACTTATTGGAATATAGAACAAATATGATGTGAATCTGGCCAATAGTGACAAAAAGTTTCGTTTTTATGAAAACTGACCTTTACATTAGGATTTTTGTCTTTGATTCACATTCACATTAACAAAATTTACAGCTATTTTCGTTTAATTTATAGATTAAATAAACCTTTTATACACAGTTGTGCTTGAATGGTAAAGATGCAAGTTTTTTTTTGTTATGAATATGTAAATGGATGGAAGACATATTTATTCTTTCAAAGCACATTTACATAAAATTTTAGAACTTAATAATAGATATAACAAAGTTGAAGTAGAAAGTCACTACAAATTTTGTTAAGTTAGCAATCTCGATAATAATCCTAGCTATAACCACTGACTTCGACAATTTGTCGTTTTCTTTTTGCCTATAGAACGAGTGGAAAAACTGTCTTTTCTTCTGCTTCATCGGCTTAAATTTGATTTTCCTTGTCATCATCCTTCAAATTAGAATCTTCCATCATCACAAGACCCTTTAAGAAGTTAATCTAGAATACAATTAAGTGCAAAGAGGAAGAATTATCGATGATGATCATTGAATGAGAAAATGGCACATACACACAAACATAATCCCTCACCACCTTCTCCTCCTTCTTTCTTTGCCCAATATCACTTCCACCTCACCTTGTGCCTGCAAATCCAATAATGGACATAAAATTTATAGATAGTACGATTAGAAACAACAAATAGGAAGAACATAAGAAACCATTATTGGGAAGCAAATGAAATACTGTTGGCATTTGTACAATATAGATTGAGTAAACTAATAATATGGTAACTAAAAGATCACCAAGCTAAGTCCCTGAAAGATTGGAATACACAATTCAATCTTTGAAAGACCAAATAGTCATGGACTAAATAGTATACTATTTTAAACTTTCTGGGAAGTTTACAGTTTTAATTTTCTAGGGACAAAATTTGTATTTTAATCTTTCAAGGACCGCGTTGTCAACTCAATGATTTTTCAAAGACTTTATTATTAGTTTACTCGTATAGATATATACCTTTAGAACATCATTGATTTGGTAATTAAAGATTGATAAATGCCCTATGTGTGAGCCTCATCTATGGAGCATCTTTATCTTCTTCATCTTCATCTCTTATCTAAAGACTTTCTCAAACGTTTGTTCTTAGAATTAGAACGCATATGATGATATTGTTGATATGATTTTTACTAGCCATACCTATAAGAGATTATATATTTTTGGTCGAATAAATTTGAGGTAGAGTCTTTAATCCCATACAATAAAATCTAATATAAAAAGGACAAAAATACATTCTTTAGATTTATTTCCAAAGGACAAGGGAATAGAGAAGGAAAACATTCATTTATTAAATCTAAAATAAATGTATTCTTTTGTATGAAAAAATAGAAAGGGAAGAAGAATCCAATTTTGAAAATTTGATATTATTGTTTTCTTAATTTAATTTTATACCTAATGTCGAGAAGCTTGAAAAGTTATCATTTTTTAACTATATCACATCGTGCATCTATATATTTAATATTATTTTTATAAAAAAATAAATGTATGAACAATGACTCCTGTCAGACAACCTCATCAATGAAGATTAAATATATTTACTTAAAAAATGTTCAATATATTTTTTAATATAAAAAATTGATGTTGAATAGTGGCGTGCTTGATGCATATTGAATTTGAAGGGGTATAAAGGGATGCTTATGGGTAGAATTCTGATAGAGAAATCTCCAATTCCGTAGCAAAAATTATCCGTATTTCGGAATTGGATCTCCATGTCTGTATTCGATGAATAGTTAAATCTTTCTTAAAATGGAAAAATGAGATTTGGGGACTTTAATTTTCAAATGAGAAGTGTAATTTTCAACTGCACAATAATTCAGGGTTAGCGTGTTGAGGAGGGGTTTTATTGGCAATATATTGTTTTTTGATGTAACTTAAATGAATAATTTCTGCCACAAATCATAAATTTATCACAAATGTTTCAGAGTTTTTGGTATTAATCGATGGATAAAATTTGTAACAAATTTGTGTCACAAAATTTGCAATTTTCGTTATCAGAGTTGAAAAAATGTCAAAATGCTAAGTTAGTCAAAAATCTATCAGTAATATAAAATTTTGTGATAAAAAAAAATAATTTTTCACAAACATTCATCAAAATCTCATTTTTTTTCTAGCAGTTCGTATTAATTTGGATTAGCAAATTAATGTGTAATGCATTTTGATTATTGTTAGATTATGTTGAATTATTAGTTAAACAAAATTAGTTTGGTGAAGTAATATTATCAGATTTGTCAATTAGAGAATTAAGTGATCGAATATGTTGTAATTAGAATATTGAATTAGCTAGCTAGAGCGTATTAAATTTGTTAGGGGTGTGCACGGGCCGGGTTTCAGCTAGACCCGAGACCCGGCCCGGGCCACCGGGTCCATTCGGGCCGATCGAGCCAAACTTTTTTTTTTTTTAATTTTTTATATTATTTTTTTAAGTTATTTATTTATTATATATGATTTTTAACTTATATATATTGATTAAAAAATTAATTTTGGATCACTTTAGTGATATTTTTATTATTAAAAACATTGAATTTGATTTATTTGTCACAAAACTATTGTTTTAGTTGAGATTAAGTATATATTATATATACTTTTTTAATATACAATTAATAAAAATAAGAATACATGTATATTTTCTACCATAAAAAAAATTTATAAAAAAAAAATATAAATATACATAATAAAAATAAAAAAATTAAAATTATGTGTATACTCGTGCTGGGCCGGGCCTAGGGCACCAAGACCTAGGACCTGGCCTGGCCCGATTTCAAAGTTGGAATAGTGACGAGGGTGAATCAACTAAGGTGGACTTGCTACCAAATCCACTGCAGTGGACTGTATTACAAATGGACATATCACTCTTTGCCATGGCCTCCCGTCTTCCTCTTCAACCATGGTTTCTCGCAACGGCAATGGCATCACTAGAAACGACAACAACGACAGCTGCTTGACCAATCGCTCCACCAGCGGTGCCACCATAACTGTCAAAAAATCCATCTTAGCTGGCCTTACACGCTTCTTCCAACACTGAGAAATGTGGGCTGTGAATGGAGGATTGGGAGGATGTGCTTTCTGAGTCACCAAGCCAAGATCAATCTATTATGAGATTAAAGACAGGTGATATCAAAGACCCACCTTCTGATTGAGCAATGCAATAGTGGGACTCAAATAGTTTATCGCAATGGATCAAGGTTTTGAGAATATAGTGAGTCATATTGCATAACCCAATATTCCACATTCTGTTTATCATGAAGCTTTATAGTTTGGTCCATATATACCCATTCTGCAAATTTTTACTACTTTTGTTTTCCCTCATCTGATTATCAATTTGTATTTCAATCTCAATATTGATATTTTGCAATGAAAGTTCTTCTTCCCTTTAAATGTGAATAAATAATTGTTTAGTATAACTTTTATTAACTTGCAAGGTCTTTCCATACATTATAAGCTTTTTTTTTTGTATTATATATGCAATGTAATGGTGATGAAGCTTTTCTAGAAATTGTCAGCCAACTTGCATTTCTCTTCAGTCTCACAAAGGTCTGCGTTTGCGTCTGTTTGGCACAGTTGGTTTGAATGAAATTAGAAAAAAGGCACAAGACCCTTTCGTGCCCCTAACATTTGCGGTCATTTTCAGTTGTGCCCCAAACGTTTCATTTGTGTCAGTTGTGCCCCCAATGTGAAACGCTAGTTTCAATTGTGCCCCCAACTTTGACTCAATGCTAATGTCTCAATTTTTTTGCTTATGTGTCATTTTTTTTTTCTAAATTGTACAAGTGGCAGATAACTGGATAAATAAAACATCTCTGATTTATTTTTTATCCACCTTGTTATTTCCTACGTGGCTTTACTTTCACTAAATTTAAAAATTACTTCATCTTTTCATCTTAATCTATGCAGGGTGAGAGTCAACCCTAAAATTATTTGACATCTCCATCTTCATCTTCTTGTAGAAGCCAAGAAGATGAGTTGAAAACCCTAAATTTCCCGAGCTTGCTTCACCTTCGCGACGCAACAGCACGATTTCGACTTGTAATTTCTGTTTTCTTTGTGTCTTATATCATTCTCGTGCATTTCTGGTGAAATCAGTGAGTTTGAAACTTTTTTGCAATTGCAGTTTAGTCCCTGCATTTTTGCTTCGTTCTCATTTTCTTNTTTGGAAGAGTTTTGGGACATTTTACAATTTTATTTTGAGGATTTGGGACTAAAATGAATGAAGATGATGAAAAAGAGGGGAAATTGAGAATAATGAGATAAAAATATAACTCAGGGACCTATTTGAATTTTGAATGAAATATTTTTTTTTATTATTAATGCTGATGTGGCACGCACAGTTGGCTTTTTTTTTAGTTTTCCAACTGCTGACGTGGCACTTAACGTGCCACGTCAGCAGTTAACGGCTTCAGGGACCAATTTGACTAACATTAGTAAAATTCGGGGACCTATTTGTCAATTTCCATAAATCAGGGACCAATCTGTCAGCGACCCAATAATTCGGGGACCAGTTTGGGAGTTTACTCCATTGGGATTACTCGTTAATGGTTGATCAAGTTTGATAAATTCAACCTCTGAAACAAGAAGTTCTGGTCGTGGAGGTAATTTCAATCACTTCGCGGCCATCTGATGCATCCACCAGAATTATTTCATAACTCTCTTTTTCTTTTCAGATGATTTTGTTTACTATACCTCCTGTTGTAGCATTAGAAACAACAAGACATTTGTTAAGGAATATTAAATGCACATTTGGAAATTTAAATTTACTGTAAATTTATTGATTAATAACTATAAAGCATAGACACTTCACTTTGATAGTGTGTCGCTGTGTTAGACACGTATCCGTGTCCGACACCCGTACAACACTCACACGACACATATTCATAAATTTTAGAATATAAAATCAATTTTTTGTGACTTTATCATGACAAACAATAGAAAATAATATCACATATGACATATATTATGAATAGATATTGTANCCGTCCCTGCATATGACATATATTATGAATAGATAGTGTTATTTTTAAATTTTTATAAAAAATTATGGATTTTTAATTATTTTTATATATAAATATATGTCGTGTCGTATAATTTTAAGAATCTAACGTGTCAGTGTGTCCGTGTCCGTGTCGTGTCCCGTGTCCGTGTCAGTGTCCATGCTTCCTAGTGATTGAGCAATCTCTTGCAAAGCAATAGTGGGACTCAAATAGTTTATCGCAATGGATCAATGGTTTGAGAATATAGTGAGTCATATTGCATAACCCAATATTCCACATTCTGTTTATCATGAAGATTTATAGTTTGGTCCATATATACCCATTCTGCAAATTTTTACTACTTTTGTTTTCCCTCATCTGATTATCAATTTGTATTTCAATCTCAATATTGATATTTTGGAATGAAAGTTCTTCTTCCCCGTAAATGTGAATAAATAATTGTTTAGTATAACTTTTATTAACTTGCAAGGTCTTTCCATACATTATAAGCTTTTTTGTGTATTATATATGCAATGTAATGGTGATGAAGCTTTTCTAGAAATTGTCAGCCAACTTGCATTTCTCTTCAGTCTCACAAATGTCTACGTTTGCGTCTGTTTGGCACAGTTGGTTTGAATGAAATTAAAAAAAGGCACAAGATCCTTTCGTGCCCCTAACATTTGCGGTCATTATCAGTTGTGCCCCTAACGTTTCATTTGTGTCAGTTGTGCCACCAATGTGAAACGCTAGTTTCAATTTTTCCCCCAACTTTGACTCAATGCTGATGTCTCAATTTTTTTGCTTATGTGTCATTTTTTTTTTCTAAATTGTACAAGTGGCAGATAATTGGATAAATAAAACATGTCTGATTTATTTTTTATCCACCTTGTTATTTCCTACGTGGCTTTACATTCACTAAACTTAAAAATTACTTCATCTTAATTTATGCAGGGCGAGAGTAAACCCTAAAATTATTTGACATCTCCATCTTCATCTTCTTGTAGAAGCCAAGAAGATGAGTTAAAAACCCTAAATTTCCCGAGCTTGCTTCACCTTCGCGACGCAATAGCACGATTTCGACTTGTAATTTCTGTTTTCTTTGTGTCTTATATCATTCCCGTGCATTTCTGGTGAAATCAAAGAGTTTTTGGGTGAGTTTGAAACTTTTCTGCAATTGCAGTTTAGTCCCTGCATTTTTCCTTCGTTCTCATTTTCTTTGCATTTTTGGTGCAATTTCTGAGAAACCTATGGTTTAGGGACTAAACTGGAATGTTTGGAGGAGTTTTGGGACACTTTGCAATGTTTTTTCTAGAACTTGGGACTAAAATGAATGAATTTTAAAGGTTTTAGGACTAAACTGTAATTCAAAAGGAATAATCTATAATTTTTGCTGACTCAATTTGGCCTAAAGTTAGGCCCAAAGTTAAAATTCAAGATGTGACCAGAGAAATTCCTCTGAAACTTCAGTTTAGTCCCTGCAGAGAAGCTTAAAGCACTTAAATGAAAAGAGAGAAAAAATGATGATGGCCGGCTTAAATGTACAAGTCGAAATCGTCTGAAATATGAAACCTCCCAGGTAAACTGCTTCTTTCTGGGCAGAAATTACAAGTCAAAATCGTGCTAAAGGTGAATAAATTTTAGGGTTTTAGGTTTTCGACTCCTGCTCTTGCGGACACGAAGATGAAGAAAGCTAGGGAAATTTACGGTTTTTAACTAGTATAAGGCTTGCGAAGATGAAGATGATCCTCGAAGTCTTTCTTGAGTTGAAAACCCTTTGCTAAGTATGGAGATTCGGAGTTGAGATGAAACTTGGAATTAGTGTGGCGCAGCGGAAGCGTAATGTAAAATTTCGAGGGCAAAATTTTATTTTAGTGGGGGAGAAATGTAACATCCCATTGTTAAAAGGGACTAAATCGCAAGGTTTAGAAGTTGTTACAAAATAAGGTACTATAATTTGTGAGTGTAAACATGATAAAATGGAATAAAATGAAATAAGTAGGAGAGTTGTGAAAAGAATACAAGTTTTAGGGAGTATTTAATTATTAATTAGAAAGTTTTGGGGGAGGATTTGTAGTTTTGACATTTTATATAAGAAAATTAAATAAGAAGAGAAAGGGGGAGAGAGGAATCGGGGTAGGTAAGGAAAATGGGAAATAGAAGAAATAAAAAAGAAAGAACAAGACGAAAAGGAAGAAAGAAGAAGAGGAAAGAAGGAGAAGAAGATGGCGGCCATGGAGGAGGCTTCAATCACCTGATGGGTAGGGTTTCTTTCTCTTTCTCCCATCTCAAAGCATTTCTTCACACTTTGGTTTGTTAGGGTTTCTTTGAGATTGTCTTGTAGAATGATGTTCTTGTTGTGGGTGTGAGAAATTGGGTTAAATTGTGGGTCTTGATAGTGATTAACATGTATAAAACATGATTTGTGATAAATGATAAAACTAATAAGTTAGGGTTCATGTGTCATTGAAAAAATATATGATATTAATGCTAATGTTTGAGTTGGGTCTTGTATATGATTGTTGTTTTTTGTTGAAAAAAGAGATTTTGGGGACCTATTTGTAAAGAAATAGAGTTTTGGGAAGAAAAACGTAGGTTTGTTGTTTCCCCAATTTTTGGCCACTGTAAATTGTTCCAAATCAGTAGTTTTTCATGCTTTTATGTTCCGATCTGTTTTGGGACTTGTTTGAAAGGAAACTTATGATGTTTGAAAGGTTTATTGATGAGATAATGTGATGAAAATATTAGTGTTTGCTAATTGAATGAGAATATTATGTAAAGTTGGAATTGGGATGTTACCCAAGTATGTTAAGAATTGAATATGTAAATGTAAAAGGAATGATTTGTTAAAGTTTATGAGTTTGGTATGTTTGGTTGTAAACTTGCATCCCTTTGAAGGATTTGGGACTCAAATGCAAGTAAATGATTAAAGGATTAATATGGTCAATCAAATGATAATGAATGTGATTAAAGAGTAAGTAATTATGTATGATTGTTGAATAAGATTTGGAAATGAGTAGTTTGGTTGTTACTGTTGGGAAATCCCCAGGGAAACACGCAGCGGAAGAAACTTAAAAAAACTTGCGCCCCCGAGGAAAACCCCCCTGAGATCCGCTAGCTGAAATTTAAAACCAGATACGAAAAGTGTTATACCTCAGGCTTTCAATCGGATTGGTGATACTGGTGAGTCTAGAAGTCCGTCCCCACGTCCTTCCTCTACCGGTGATCCACACGAACAGTTTCCCGAACATGAGGTGCTAGCCTCCACGCCTCTTTCTCCAAAGAGACTCGGGATCCAATCTACAGATTATGGATTCAGGAACTCTTTCTCTGAACTCCAGGTGGATGGCACCACAGATCAACAATCAGCAACAAAACTCCTTTTGTTCTATTGTTGTCTTCAAACCCTTAGAACCCACAACTTTCGATAACTCTTCTAACTCCTTAGAAGAAAATCGACTTCTCTCTCTAAGAAGGTGGGAGTCGAAATTTTCTCTCTCTACAAGGAGGAATTCGACTTCTCTCTATTTTGTGAGCTAGGGTTTCAGAATGTGCAAGGCATGACCATTGTGGGAGCTAGGCGACTTTGCAGACTTATATTTACTAAAATTACACTAATTTTATAAATATAAAATCCATGATATTCTATAATATCACTAATTTAGGCTTTGAATATCTAATTAAAATATTCCTAGAATATCTTAATTCAAATTCAAATAACCAAGTCAGAATCAAAATTAGAAGATCAAATCTTCCAATGGGACCCATG
>QANZ01051221.1:1528-45091 GCA_003254925.1 Chamaecrista fasciculata | reverse complement strand
AGTTCTTGGAGATTCAAGAAGAGTTCTTGAATCCAAAAGAACACCCGTAGATAAAGGTTCCGGATTCACTTGGGAAGTGAAGGAGGCTAGCACCTAGGCATCTTCAAACTGTTCGTGTGGATAACCGGTGGAGGAAGGACGCGTCAAGTGGACTTCTTGAATTCGCCCCGTTCAACTAAAGCGATTGAAACTCTGAGGTATACCACTTAACCAAAAGTTTTAAATTCACCTAGCGGATCCGTTCGGGAATTCTTGGACCTGGGCGTTTAAGTTTTTTTTTTATTTTACAGTTTTACACGTTTCCGCTGCCTTAGGCGCCCTAGAATTCCCAACAGCATGAACTCTGTGTGTGTTCATATTTATCAACTGCATTATGAAATTATGGAACTAACTGCTATGTTTTTTAGTTTTTCTGACCTGTTTGTGCTTTGAAGTCTTTCATATGGTTATTGCCTGCATATGGTGCTGTCTTGTTTATTGCCTTGGCAATGGTAATTTGATTGATTAAATTTTTTAATACACCATTTAAATCTAATTCTCGCAAGATCCCCCTCTTCCTCCCGAGTCGCAAGATCCCCCTCCTCCTCCTTCTCCCGAGTCGCAGGATCCTCCTCCTCCTCCCGAGTCGCAAGATCCTCCTCCTCCTCCTCCCGAGTCGCAGGATGCACCACCCCCAACTATGTATTTTATGCCGACCCCGGGTTTCACTACTGTATGCCTCATGAAAACTTTTGATTTGTTGGTTTGTTGTTATTTACTTAATATGTATGTGGACATTTCTCAAATGTATTACAATTCTCAATCTTATCTTTTGCAGGCAAGTGCATTCATGGAAGTGGGTCCAGAATTAAATCCCCCACCCAAAAAGCCTAGGAAGGATAAAAAGGCTAAGGGAGTGAAGAACAAGAGAGCAAACAAATGAAGAATTGTTCTGTAGTCTTTCTGAATGCCAAGCTTGATGTGTGATTTTTGGGATGCCAAGCTTGTTGAGTTATTATTTTGGAATTAGGTTGTTTTGGTTTTTTGGCAAAAGATACTTGGATGCCAAGCTTAAATTGTTCTAGGTTATTTTGGTTTTATTGCAATTTCCTTTTGTGAATGATGTATATGATTGTTGCCAAAGTCTTGAAATGTGAATGTTGTTGGCTGGCATTTGATGTTTCAAAGTTACAGGTCTTTCAATTTTCCAATACAGTTTCGTGAAACTGGGAAATGCAACATAAATAGGCAAGGACTTTCAATTTTTTTTTTTTAAAATGTCAGCATTTTCCAGGGACTCAATTGTACAAAAAAATGAAGGTCTAACCATAATTCGGGGACTGGTTAGGGTACGGATAGGGATAGGGTACGGATATTGGATAGAGTGAATGGATACAGATACGGATAGTGGCAAAACCACCGGATACCCTATTCGTTGTCATCTTTCTCTTGATACCAAATTCCTATCTTGCACCAGCTAATGCTTTTGGGCTTATAATTATTTGCAAATTTTAAGTTCATGCAATGGTAAATTTTGTTCAATACTAATACTCTTGGGACCATTGAAAAATGAGGTCAATTAATATTCTTAAAGTTAATATTGATGTTTTGATCAAATTTACTTTCGGAGTATTTGACCTCATTTGTCAACAGCCCCAACGGAATAGAGAAAAAACTTTGTCAAGAGTAATTGATAACTCTAATTTCGTTGCATCCATACTTGAAACGAGATAGATATGACTAAATTCATCAAACAAACGGCCCATTTGCGGGCTCGATTTGATTTCATTTGACGATGACTCCAACTGAGTAAAGAAAAAATTCATCAAGTTTAACTCATAGCTCTAATTTAATTACATTCGGGTTTGAAAAGAGAGAGATATGATTATATTCAATAGTTAGGGACCAATGATGAAACTTTTAAGAAACATTAACACCAAAACAGATCAAAAAAAAATATTAGGGACCAAAATGGAACTTGGGGTGAATATTAGGGACCAAAATAGGGTTTTGACGTAAAATTTATAAGCAAATTAATGAGAAAACTTATTTTTTGGTCCCTCATTTATTACTGAGTCAACGATTTAGTCCTTGTATTGTAGGAAAATATGAATCAGTCCTTCAATTTTACACTCCCGTCTACGTTTTGGTTCACGAGTTGTTAACCATAGTTAACTTGATGATCTGGGTGTTAAATGATGACATGTTATCATTAAATGTTGAGTTGGCTCCAAAATCATCTATCTAATTCGTATTTCATTTTACACTTGAGCTAATATAATTAAATTAAAAAGATAAAATGAAAAATTGATTAATTTGAACAATTTTTTTTTTTTGTAAGGAGGGGCCTAAAAAGGCCAAGCAAAACGCACAAAACAAGCACCACACGCGACAAAGACGAAGCAAAACGACTTTAATCACTCATTCAACCTCCTCCTCCCATGTCGCCGCCACTTTCCACCTCTCCAAGTCCGATCTCCACCGCCTCGCAGTAATACTGGTGACCGGAGCCACTGTTCCAGGTTCGTTCTGCTTCTTCGCCATTTTCGCATTCTTACGGTTTTATTTATTTATTTTTTCTTTTAGCCCTTTCCCCCAAAAATTAGCGTTGATGAAATGTGTTCAAGTTCATGAACACAGGACAAGAAGATAAGCCAATGAGTGGATTAATTCTTCAACTTCATCAATTTTTTATTTTATTTTTTTAGATTAACAGCTAGATCATCAAATTAACTAAGGGATCAAAATATAGACAGAAGTGTAAAATTGAGAGACTGATTTATATTTTAATAAATCGTTAGACTCATAACAATTGAGGTACCAAAAAATAAGTTTTTTCTAAATTAATTCATTTTTTCCAAAAATCCCTTTTTAGTTTACTCTTTCCTTCGTTCGCAGCGAAGAGTATACATTAGAATTATAGAGTCGATGAATTTTGCAGCTGCTTTTAGGCAAATATCATAAATTCATAATAGTGGTAAGAATACCATCAGTAATGGATAGTGAATTGGATGCGGTGAAGGAGGCCCAAATAGTAGATGCCAGGGCAAGAAACATCAGCCACAATGTGAGGTGCACAGAATGTGGGAGTCAATCCATTGAAGATTCTCAAGCTGACATTGCAATTCTGCTCAGAAAGGTACCTGTACTTACAATTTCCAATTGCATTTCTGCGTCAGAAGACTAAATACATGGTAAAAATTGACTAATGTGAATATTATACAGGGTTGTATTATTTTTCAGTTAAACCATGATTGATCATGAACTTCATTGGCTCAAATTCATGTTTAGAACATATAATTGTTGCCATAACAAAGTAATTAAGATATGGGTGCGTAAATTTGTGACAAGTATGGTGAATTAGTTTTAGAGGGTCCAAAATATTCGGTTTTTTTTTTGTATGCAACTTCGGAATCAGCATGTTATTGGGAAAACAGAGAACCAGCCAGCAAATAAACATATAACAAGCAATGTAAAAAATTGCACGAAGGGAAGAATGAGAGTAATATGACAAACTGAACATTATCATATCAGAAAATGAAGTGCATGTATATATAGGCTTACACTTGTAATAGAAATTCCTAAAAACATGGCCACTCACAGACCAACCAACTTCATAAATAAATGCTAATACACCAGAAAACTAGAGAGAAATAACTACTAATTGATTAAGTCATACTAAATGTAATTTTGAATTAACCTTCAACACATGTAACAGGAAGCTTCCATTTTGAACTAACTTATTGTCAATTTGTCATTTATGCTTATCAATTTTCTTTGCCTGTTCTACCATTTCGATCTTTTGGTAGTTATTAAATAGTTATTTCTTGTAAAATATTTTGCTTTCATGCATATGTTGGCTTTGTTAAATTTAAATAGTTGTCCATGTTTGTTCCTGCAAAAGTCGAGGTATTGTTTTAGGGGAGATAAGAGAGGCTCCCCCTCCTCCCTCTTACCCTGTTCTCTCCCTGACTGTCTTTAAATGGTTTAAATCTGATATAAAGTTTCTCACTTCCATTAGTATGCTAGGGTTCCTTCTTTCTATTTTATTGCCAGTTCAAGACATACTGACATACTCATATTTGTAGTCCCTAAGGAGCTAGGTCTAGGCATATCAATTATCAAGTGATGAATGGATGGGTTTGTGTTAGACTTGGATTAAACCTTTGTCTTAGGGAAGTTAGGAAAGATTAAACAAAATGTGCCCAGCTTTTTGAGAAATCTCAAGGAAGTCAATAATTTGCTTACAAGAGTTTATTAGCTAAAGGGACTGAAAATATTGAACAATCTAATGGTTAACAAGAAGATAGCCTATGACTACAGTACTGAAGGGAACCCATGTCAAAGCGAGCTATCTTTCACTCCTTGGCTTAGCTGTAATATCTGACTACAGTACTCAATCGGTCAAGGTTGGCGAGAGAAGCCAGAAAGACACCACTTGTTCATGTCTCCTTCTGTAAGCAGTATAGCCTTTTACTGGGCCCTGGGCTTGCTGCATAATCACAAAATACTTATTTCTTCGATTCATGTACAAGACTATAGTAGTGTGGGATATTCCAGATGCCTTTCCACATGAGCCAGGCATGGGAAGCTGGAAAAAACTCATTTAGCTAACAAGATAATCATAGATAATTTAATGAGGGACAACCAAATCTTTATAGCCTGTCATGTGTTGCTAGGAAATGGCTAAGCCATTTTCAAGGCTTTCACATACTGACTTTCTCTAGAGGATTTTGCCACTTTACCCAAAGCATAGACCGGGGGAAACAAGGAAGCAAGAAAGAAGCAAGCAGCCAGTAGGGAAAAATCAAATTAGTTTAATTAATTTTTAAAGTTGTTGCCCATTTTCTGTTGCCCTTGTCCCATCTTTCTCCTCTCAAATTTCTGCAAACTAAAATGTTAACCATGTTTGTTATCAGCTAACACAGTAAATCCTTATTATTTTGTCATATTTTGCAGTTGATTCGAGATGAGATTCGTAGTGGGAAGAGTGACAAGGAGATCTACAAGAAACTGGAGGACGATTTTGGAGAAACTGTACTCTACAGACCTAAGTTTGATTTGCAGACCGCAGCTCTATGGCTTACACCGGTAAATTTTTGAATTTTGATCCCCTGAAATGTAATATTTGGTTCAGTTTGTACAGTTTATTGAGAAAATATGGGTTCCAAGACAATAAATTGTATAGAGCCCACATTGTCTCTCTACCTCTTCTTATCTCTCTAAACTGCACAAACTGCACTAAATATCACACTTAAGATGATCTAAATCCTAAATTTTCTCAGGAGGACTGAAAACACTTGACTTTATAGCTTAGCTTACTTTATAAACTTCTGTTCTGATTCTCAAATTTCTCGTTTTCTGGGAATAGTTTCTTGTTGCCGGTGCAGCAGGCGGTGTATGGGCATATAACAGGCATAAGACGAAGACTAATGTTCATATCATGGCTCTGAACCTTATTAGAGGTGTTCCATTGACCCCAAAAGAGAGGGACACCATGCTTGATCTCCTTAAACCACCTCCATCACAGAACCTCAAAACTTCCTTCTGGTGGAAAAGATAGCGAGGTTAATGATATGAGTCACTATCACCTGCCATGGCTTAAACTTCTGCATGCATGTCTGAGTTGATGTAGCACATGGTTTTTAGTGTGACCACTAACCAATGATTCAAAATTGCTATATAATTGTTATGTGTTGTTGCACGAGTGTAGTAATAAAACTTGTTTGAGTATCTTCATGTTGTGAGAGTATGCTATTTTTTTCTTACAACAATGGAGTAGTTTAAGATTTGCTTTTTTCTTTTGCCATTAACTCTCTCTCTCTCTCTCTCTCTCTCTNCTCTCTCTCTCTCTCTCTCTCTCTCTCTCTCTCTCTCTCTCTCTCTCTCTCTCTCTCTCTCTCCCTCCCTCCCTCCCTCCCTCCTTTTTTTGTTTTTGAGATAGTGTTTTTTTTTTCGGCGAATGGAAATACTCCATGTAAAAATTTATTGAAATTGAAATTGAATGTCCAATTTTAGAGAACTGGCTTCACAATTAAGGTTTTATTTTTTGTTATAGCTATATATCACCAAAACCAAACACGAATCTGTTACAATAAAATAATATTGAATATGTATGTCTATAGTGCTACACCTTTAATTACATAAATAATAGGCCAAAGTCCTATTTTGGTCCCCCAATTATGCTCCTTGTTCCAAATAGGTCCCCCAGTTATTTTTTGTTCCATATTGGTCCCCCAATTATGCAAAACTTGAAATAGTTGGTCCCTCTAATGTTTTCCATCCATTTCTCCGTTAAAAAAAGAGGAAAAATAAACTTTCATCCCCAAAAGTTTGATTTTCTTATATTAAGGTCCTTTTCTTTTTATAATAGGATCAAAACATAAGAAAATGAAGTAAATTAAAATTTTAAGTGAATTTACCCAAAAACACAAAATAAATCTCTCTCTCTCTCTCTCTCTCTGAATTCTGATCTGAAATCAATGTCTCGTCTCTCCCCCTCTCTCTTCCCAATCCCCATTTTTCTTTTCTTCTTCTTGGGGTTCTCCATTTTTGCAAAAAAAAAAAAAAAAAACCCAAAAGCTAAAAAACACCAACTCAGTGCNAAAAAAAAAAGAACCCAAAAGCTAAAAAACACCAACTCAGTGTTGGATTTTTCATACTATACAAGGTTGAAACTTTTTCTTTTTTCTTTCTGTGTGGTGGTGGTTGTGTTTTCGAAAGCTAAAAAACCCCAACTCAGTGCTGGATTTTTCATACTATACAAAGTTGAAACTTTTTCTTCTTTCTTATTGTGTGGTGGTGGTTGTGTTTTCGTTTTTCCTCCCGGCGTCACTCTCAGCCGCATCCTCCGCCTCCTCGCCGCCGTACATGGTGTTGCTCGTTCACAGTCCCGCCGTGCAGCCCCGAGAACCCGTCGGCGGCGAAACACCACCACCACACGAACTCCTCTGAGACTCTCTCGAAACCAAGCCTCTCAGTCCCAACCTCTCCAAAGAGCACCAAATCAGGGTTCAGCCGAGTCGACCGGATCGACCCTCGCCGGATCTTGTCTCCTGGCAGAGTATCGCCGATTGATTCCGATCCCATCCAAGATATCGCCGTCGATCCCTCGCCATTGGCTGATTCCGCCCCCAAATTGAGCTCTCGGAGCTTCCGAGCTCCGTCAGCGAGGCTTCGCTCGCCGCCGCCGCCGACAGAGGAGGAGGCGTCTGGTTCTTCGAAGGATTTGTTTGATGTGAGGTTGAATTTGAGAGGGAAGAATGGTGCATGCATGGTTTTGGAGCTGAATTCGGAGGTACTGAGCGCGAGTTCCGAGGTGTTTTCTGGATTGGAGAGAGAGAGAGAGAGAGAGAGAGAGAGAGAGGGAATCACAGAGAGAGAGGGGGAATCAGAGAGAGAGAGATTTATTTTGTGTTTTTGGGTAAATTCACTTAAAATCTTAATTTACTTCATTTTTTTATGTTTTGATCCTATTATAGAAAGAAAAGGACCTTAATATAAGAAAATAAAACTTTTGGGGATGAAAGTTTATTTTTCCTCTTTTTTTAACGGAAAAATGGATGGAAAACGTTAGAGGGTGATAACTCTAATAATTTAGAGTTATTTGGTCATAATCTCAAGTCATTTCGGGGCTTTTATCCATGTTTTATTTATTAATGAAGCTTATTAAGTGAGTTTTTAGTGTTTTATTAGTTATTGATGTTTATTTTTTAGTTTTAAGTTTAGTTTGACTTATTTTCGTTTTATATTTTCCAAGTTAACCAACGATTTCGGGCACCAAATTTATTGAGTTTTTAATGTTTCAGGACCTTGAATTGAAGCTTAAAATGCCTAGAAGATGTTGAGAGGTCCGGGGTTCTCCGTATGAAGCGAATCGGGGTCAAAACGAAGATTTTAGTGATGCTGAAAAATCCTCCTCGCCTAGGCTCCCATTTGAGCGCCTAGGCGCCCTGTCCTGTGCCATCTAGGATTAATGAAGACATCTCGCCTAGGCGAGGTGCAGCTCGCCTAGGCGAGTCGTGACAGATTTTAGCGATTTTTTGGGGCAGATCTGATCATTTTTAAAAGAGGGACTAAAGTAGACACAAGGGACGAACCCTAGAGCTCAAGGGAGGTGCGAAATTGCTTGGGGAGCTTCGATTCTCACTGGATATCATCAATTTTGGTGGATTTGGGTGGAGAAAGTGAAGATTGGGGGTTTCACTCTTAGGGTTCTTCCTCTTTTCTTCTCTTTTCTTCTTCTTTGATTCAATATGGTTGTTGATTTCGTTTTTGTGAGAATGTTAGGCTAGTTTTCATATTCTCTAGGATTAGAACTTCTTAGCAATGTAGATTAACTAATTGTTTACTTGATTATGGATGTTTTTGATGTTAAAGTTCAATTAATGAGTATTATATTTTCTCCTTCTTTGTGTGGCCACCAATGTTGGGGATTCTTATGAATTGCTTTGATTTAAGCTTGAAAGAGATTAATTGAAGCTAGGTCTTGCATTGATTGCCTCTAGATTTCATTTTCTAATGGAATTTGTTAATAGGATAGGCATATACCTATTAGCCTAGGGGAACCCAATTGAACTTGAACTTAAAGCATTGATATAGTTGGTTCACCATAGAAATATAGGTGAGTTAATTAGATTCAAGAGGCTTATAATTGACTGAAAGGTAATTATAGGTAATTAAGAGTTCAGGGTTAGCTTTGCCATTATCGTAAGTCCATATTCAGAGAGTAGTTAATTAGTTAAGTGAAATTGCTAAGAAGGGATAATCCTAGGGAATTCTTTTACACTTGAATTCTAGGAAGTTCTTTCGGTGTTCAATTTGGAACCTGTTTATTGCAATTTAGTTTTATTCAGTTGAATCTTTTATCGGAATTTGGTTGCTTAGATTAAATGAATCGCTATAGCCTGTGTTTAGAGTGAATTCGCGAGTAAGATCTCGGTGGGACGATACCCGGTGCTTGAGTTTTTATGCTACTTCGGTAGTGTACGCTTGCACTTGGGCTTATAAATTTAAAACTTGCTTTAAAAAGAAATAACCCAACAGAGGGACCAACTTTTTCAAGTTTTGCATAACTGTGAGACCAATATGAAACAAAAAATAATTGGGGGACCTATTTGGAACAAAGAGCATAACTGGGGGACTAAAATAAGACTTTGGCCTAAATAATATTTACAAAACTTTTAGTTTGTGCCACGAGACATCTTTGAAATGCTCCATTTCACCATTTGCATAATTTCTTTACACGGTTACCAAGATTTCAAGCCCCAAATAAATTGATGTTAACTTATTCATGAATGGGTATTTAAGATATTTGTCTGAATTATTTGTAAAAAAATTAGTATTGATAGGATATTAGATATGGAATAGGGTATATATAATGAAAAATAAAAAATATTGAATATTTTCTCAACTATTTAATATTTGTCTGAAATGAATAGTTAGAGTACTTATACTCTATAAAATGTAATATTTTATTATAATTTTACATGTTTTATTCTATTTTTAATTAATTTATTTTAGTTAAGAATATTAGGTATTGACTATCGAATATATCATATTTTTAAAGTAAGATATCCTTTTGTGATTTTCAGGTATTTCAATTATATATATTTTTTTCGGTTAAGTCATGGGTATCCTACGCCTATACGTGTAACTGTTTAAGCGCAGACTAATCCCATTCGGGCTTCAGAGAGGAAATGGTCGGAGCCCTCCTAACAATGTCGACTCTAGGAATCGAACTTGGGTCCTCCTTCGTAGAATGTAACTCGCCTAGCCGCTACACCAAATACTTGTTAAATACATGTTAAATACTAGGTAGAATAAAATATAGATAAAAATACTAATTTATCGAAAATAGATAAAATATATGTACTGAAGAGGATAAACAAATATAAATAGTGATCAAATAATTAGATACCACTGTCTATTTACCAANGTATTGAAAAAACTTTTAAACTTTGAAAAATGGTGAAAAATTACATGAATTTTTTATTTTATGCAAAAGACTTTTATATAAGATTTTCATTAAAAAATGTTATTTTTTTTTGTAATATTATTATTGTTGTATTTTATATTTAGCCAAACTTAAAATTAACTATTATCGTAATCAATAGTAGTTAAAAATATTATTTTTTGATATAAAATTTAAATATATTAGTTATTTATAAAACTAAAAGTTTCGAGAATTTTCTGTTATTTTCTTAAAACTCATAAATTTACTTTTGTAGAATAACTAAAGTTTATCTCGATTTTTGTATTTTAGCCTTTTTAATTCTTAATTACCTTATTTCTAAAACATTCAATTTTTTATATATAATATTAAAGTATATCATCACCACCTATTCTCATTTATTTATTTTATGGTTTAGAATTAAAAAATCCAATAGTTAAGTTTTCTCAATAAAAAAGTGTGAAACTAAGTCTATAAAAATGAATTAATTCCAGTATCTACTTGGTTCGAAGATCAACGCTTTCAAGGTTTGAAGATCAATTTGGAGCAGAAGAACCAAACGCCTTCCAAGGTAATCACAAATTCACTTCGATGCTTAATTTCTTTACTCTTAAATTCAATCTTCATCTTCTCTCTCTCTCTCTCTCTCTCTCTCTCTACCTTCATTATCGATAGCAGAAATGAAGTCGAATCAGAATTTTCTATTGAGAAATTTTTCGGAGTGGTTTTGGAAGCTAATCGTTTTTGGTTAAAGGAAACATATACATTACAGTTCTTTCTTGTTTGTTTCTGATCTTGCAGACGAAATGAAGACGAAATATTAATAATTCCAGTTATGTGTAAATTTGGCTAAGAAAAGAGAAAAACGTAATCTCTTGTTGAATTTGATTATATGCCTCTTTTCTAATCCGGTTGAGATTTTCGTTTCCTTAGTACTAGAATACCCAAATTGCACGACTCTTTCAGTTTTGACCAAATGCCACAGTTCAATCTTTCTTTCTTTGATTTGGTTTAATATGCAAATGGCGAAATGCACTTTGGTCCTATATTTTTTGGTCATATTTCAATTTGGTCCCATCACTTTTCTTTATTGTACTTTTGAATGTGAATTTGTCACTTATATATATAAAACAATTAAATGTGAATTTGCCACTTCATACACATTTTCGATTTAGAGATTTCTAATCCCTCTGTAATAAAGGTTTTGGGGTCTTGCTCGAAAGATAAACTTTTTTATTGGAATCTTTGCATGAAAAAAAAAAAAAAGCTAAAGTGTACTTTTGGTCTCATAATTTTGACAAAGGTCTCAATTCAATTCCATAAATTTTTGTTGTTACAATTTTGGTCCCATAAATTTGGAAAAAGTTTCAATTTAGTCCCATAACTCTTTTTATTACAATTTTGGTCCAATAACTTTTGAAAATGTCTCACATTAGTCGCAAGCTGATTTCCATTCATTATTTGCCGTTAAAAATGATCTGACATATTGAGTTGGATGATGACGTGACAAATATGAGTGAAGTTATGGGATAGATGGAAATCAGTTAGGGACCAACGGTTGGACGTTTTAAGAAGTTATGGGACCAAGATCGCAATAAAAAAAATTATGGGACCAAATTGAGACTTTTGCCAAAGTTATGGGACCAAAAGGGCACTTTAGCCAAAAAAAAAATAACTTTTTAACCTTAAAATTAATATGTAAGAAATATTTTGTGGTTATAATAAAGTTTACATTTTATATAGCTTAATGAAAAATTATTAAGTGACAAATATTTGCGGTAGTTTAAAAACACGTAAATGTACCATTTGATAGCTAATAACAAAAATAGAAAACCTACATCAAACCTATAATCTCTGTTTTTAATCTAAAACTTGTCTGTAAATACTCAAATAAGTGAATCACCTTCTTACTTCTCTCATCCTGGTTTCACCAAAAGTGAAATAGAAGAAGAACTGAAATTAGCAGTTAAATTGTGAAAGAAACGGGATTTTGGTGAAGCGGCAATAACGTATACACACCTAATTGTGCGATCAATTATAGCACCGCACACCCACGCTACTATCTAACCACCCAAATGGGCGTTTCATTTAAGACTTTCAACAAACACTTGTCGCTCTTTCTCCATAAACGCTTTCTCATATCATCATCTTATGCTTTCTCTCTCACTCTCTCGCCTCATCGCGCGCACCCCAGGTTTTGTTTCTCGCAGTCTCGGTTTTTCTCATGTGGGTTTCTCTCTTCTTTTGAGCTTTCTCATATTCTTGCATTGGATGATGCTGCCATTTAGATTGTCTTTCGTTTCTTCTTGTTTCATTCCTCTTTCTTTCTCTCTGTTTTTTTTTTAATGTGTCAACTGGGCTGATGAAAGATGCTCTGATTTTATTGATAGGATGTATTCTAAAGCTGTATGTGAAGTAATTTTAGCTGAAACTGTGATTTATGGAACTCCCTCTTTGTACATTTAACACTGATAGTCACTGGACAGCTTTTTTTTTTTTTTTNTTTTTTTTTTTTTTTTTTTTTATAAAAAAAATTGAGCTATTAGCTGTCTTTTTATTTTTGTTGTCTGCCGGGTCTCTGAGATTAAGCTTCTGACTAATTTGAACTTGACTAGCACTCCTGTGTATAGTGAGATAGTCTCCAGGTTGGTGCATTCACTTTGTTGCAAACTCAGGACTTTATTATACCAATCTGCTCATCATTTGGACCAACTTCTCGTGAGTTTTTAGCTGTTTTTGCCATAAACCATGGAAAGATAGAATACGTTGGCGTCAGTTGATTCATATAGCCAATTCTACCTAGTGAGAAAAGGCTTTGATTGTTGTTGTTGTTTATGGTGTAGTTTCTAATTGATGATCAAGTTGTAATTTCTCTGTCATGCAAGCATGAGTTGTCTGTGTGTATTAATTGGAGGATGGGAAAGTCAGTATCTGCATAACAATTTACTGGTTTTTATTGTCTGCTAAAGAAGACTGTAAATATATGTCGTCTTCTATGAGGTGACCTTGAATGACACTAGCTTGAAGAAAGTGATAATTTATATATACCTATGTCATGGTCATGGAATGCCTTTAATAAAGGTATAGCAATTTATGTGTCTACTTACAAACTTAAAATTTAACATTATTCTTCAGACCTATTATTGTATTCTTATTAACTTATTTTGTACTGTATATTATTTTAACTGCTCATGTCCGACAAAAACTATGAAAGAACTTCGATTGTCTGATTAGGATGAGTTCTCTTGTGTTTCATTCTACTTATTTTGTGTTTTCCCTATTTTTGGGGCTTCTATGCTCAAGCCATGTTTGTGTTTTGTACAAGCGGTGCTTGGTGCATGTATGAGTTGTGTAAGGTGCTTGTTCGAGTTGGAAAAGTTGTTATTCTTTTTCATTTTTGATGCATACTTATAACTTGCAGTATAGTGTATTTAGCATCATCGGCGAGAAAGGCCCAAAGATAGGTGTATCAATGCTTTACACAGTGATAATGCTACAGATCAATCAACAGAGATGTTTTGTGCTATTAGTTTATTGAGCAGTCTTTTTAATGAACAAAGATATTTTGTGCCTGTTCAGTTTACATAATGGAGACACCATTTCGTATCTAATAAGTCCTCTTATGGAAAGTTGATTGAATGTTATTTTCGTTTTACGCAGCATCACCTTCTTCTGCAATTATGGAGGTGGTCACAGCTGTTGCGAAAAGAGGGCTTGCATCCCATGACAGCATTGCTATAAGAGCAGATCAAAAGAGTTACAGTTATATGCAACTGCTCTCATCTGCACAGGAGATATCAAATCTCTTGTGTGGCAATGACATGAAAACTGTGAGTTACATCTTGAAATTTCTTTAGCAATGTTATTTCTAAACAAAATTCAGACATACATTATCTGCAAAATCTGTTAAGTTTTTCTGATAATCCAAATCTAACAATAATTCAAGAGAAGCAGAATGCTCAGTCTGTTGCTTGGCATTCATTCTTCTTGTTTATGGTTGTGCTACTACATTGATTGAGAGGTGCAAATATATCATTTAGTAAACTGTTGATTTACTGAAATGCAGGGAAATCTTGGTGGAGCTCGAATAGGAATTGTGGCTAAACCCTCTGCCGAGTTTGTTGCTGGAATATTAGGAACTTGGCTTAGTGGAGGAGTTGCGGTGCCACTTGCACTGAGCTATCCAGAAGCAGAGCTCTTGCATGTGATGAACAATTCAGTATGCACTAGAAACTCCCTTCTTTAAAGGCATTTCTTTTTTCTTTTGCTTGTGAAAATGTCTTATTTAAACAGTGTACTTGGACCTTTTCTTCAAATTTCATTGTACATTATCTTCAATCATCTAATTCTGCTGTGCTATCCTTTATGGGATCAATCTTAAAAAAAAATGTGATAATTTGGTTACAGGATGTGTCTACAATACTAAGTACTGAAGATCACAGTGAAGTAATGCAAAGTATCGCCAATACAACTTCTTCTCGATTTTTTCATATTCCTCTTGTTTGTAATAATTCCTCAGAGAAAGGTGGAGATCAACATTCACAAAGTAGAAAAGTTGATGCAGAAAGTATTTTACAGGGGAATACAAACAGATCAAGTAAGAAAACAAGTTTTTAAAATTCCGTCTTTTAAAATTGACTGAAACTGAATCTCTTAACAGCAATATTCAAACAGCTGTTTCTCATTTCCATTGGTATAGGTGAGGATCCAGCATTGATTTTGTACACTAGTGGGACAACAGGTAAACCTAAGGGAGTTGTTCATACACACCGAAGTATCAGTGCACAGGTATGTGTAGAAAGATACTTCCAATTATTTGATTTGACTGTCGAACTTTACAAAAAAAGCTGTTGGTAAATTGTTTTCCCACAATTATAAGGCATTTTACCATTTTTTTCTTTTATTTGTCAATGCAGTTTGTTTTCATTCTTTTTCTTATAATTTCATTTTTCGAATTTATTTGATTTCAGGTGCAGACCTTGACCAAAGCATGGGAGTACACATCTGCTGATCAATTTCTACATTGTCTACCACTACATCATATCCATGAAAACTATAATGAACAGTTTCAGTGATTCATACAATTATTTAGCATATTGTCATCTTTGGTTTGCTTGTTGGAGATTTTATTTTGGATATCCTTATGATGTCAATCCTTAACTTATAATATACATGTTCATGGGCTTTTCAATGCTTTGCTGGCCCCTCTCTATGCTGGTTCAACGGTAGTTTTACTGCAACGCCAATTTCAAGTCTTCTTTCAAATGAAGGAAAAACTAGAAAAACAGATGTTTGTTTTATTATTAATTGGCTTATAAAAAGTAATGTCAATTACAAATAGATAATTTGGTGTTCCTGAGAGAATAATGTCTTGTTGAAGGTTAACTTTATGCCCAAATTTAGTGTGAGGGGAGTTTGGCAGAGATGGCGTGAATCATATCCAGATGAAGGAACTAAGGCTGATGATGCTATAACTGTATTCACAGGAGTAAGTATTATCCTTATCTCTTATGCTCTGATCCATTAAATGTGTTTCATTACCACAGCACCTTGGTGTGGTATTTATGTAAACATGCTTTAATATTTTTAGTGCTATAATGATATTAGAAAGCATAAATCTCTGATTGATTGTATTTTATGTAATGCCAAGATATTACAAATTGGACATTTTATGGTTTTATGAATATTTATCTCTTTTTTACTTTAACTTTCTTTTGGAGGTATTTGCTATCTACAATCAAAGCTATTTTCTCTTACTAGTGCATGGAGCATGGTGATTGGTGGAACTTGTTTAGTTAGGCTAAGTTCAATTTAATCCTTTGTAAATATAGGTTCCAACTATTTATACCAGATTGATACAAGGCTACCATGAAATGGATCCTAAGTTACAAGCCGCTTCAGCTGCTGCTGCAAAGAACTTGCGCTTTATGGTAAGAGGAGAAGACATAGTCAAATGCATCAAATATTTTTATTTTCTGAATAAATAAAGATGAGAAAAACTTATTAATTTGAAAGGAAACAAATCTTTTTTTTTCTTACTTCAACATGAAAATTTGACTTTCTTAGTGTGAAACTTAGTTGTATGGCAATTTACAAGCCAATGCACACCCCAGAATTTTTATCGTCAGCTTCCCTGCATTTGTGCTGACTAACAAATCTTTATATCTGAAATTTAAGTTTTCATTAATATCATTTTTCAGATGTGTGGTTCCTCTGCTCTTCCTCAACCTGTTATGCAAGAGTGGGAAGCCATCACTGGGCATCGCTTGTTGGAGCGATATGGCATGACAGAAGTAAGTATCCTGCGGTTTGAGTTCTTTGTGAAGAACATACAGTTTATTTACTGCTTCATGTACTCATTAAGCTTGTGGCTTTTTTTTTTTCCTTTCGAATTTAAGCTTATAGTGATAATTTAATATTTCTAGTTTGTCATGGCATTATCAAATCCCTTGAAAGGTGAGCGAAAGGCAGGCACTGTTGGAAAACCTTTTCCTGGTGTGCAGGTCAGTTGAATCCTTTGTTGGTTCTGATAGAAGATAGAAGTAGTGATATTGCATTCCACTGTGGAAGAATGTATATGGTATGATGAAATAGCCGAAAAAACAGACTATGGGATTTTACTGATTGATGGGCTGGGCACAAATCTCAACTTATTTCAACCTCAGGTTAAGGAAATGTAATTTAACATTCGAAAAAAAAGTTTGGACAATAATTCAAGAATAAATCTGGAAAAAATTACAGTCTCATGTTATGCAATCAATCTATGATTATGAACCTGAAGGTGGGAGGGAGTAGTCCTTGTTATAGTTTATTTTTTTGGTTCAATGTAACTGATTTCATCACATGGATTTTATTGGTCTCTTTTTGTTCTCATGACAGGTTAAGATTCTTACAGACGAGGAGAGTAGAAATGATACAACAACAGTGGGTGAGCTTTGCATTAAAAGCCCCTCATCGTTTAAAGAATATTGGAAACTTCCTGAGGTACTTTCAGAAAATTATGCATCAGTCCCCAGTCTAATGATTCTGAAATTCTCTAAGGCACTTTACTTCAGTAATAACTACACTATTTTAATTCTTATACCTCCTGAGTTTGCTTGTTGACGTATTCCACTATTCTCTGTATCCTGCTGTACCGCCCTGTTATTTAGGTAACAAAGGAATCATTTATTGATGATGGCTTCTTCAAAACTGGAGATGCAGTTACTATGGATGAGGATGGGTATTACATCATTCTAGGACGTAAGGAAATCTAAAATTTTCCATGCATGTTATCATAGTAATGCCTGTTTCTCATATAATGTACTTCTTCATCATGCAAATAGCTTCTTTCTGACAAGAGTCCTGTTTTTTTTTCTACATTTTGCTTTGAAGATATTCCCTTTTGAGGTTAGCATATAGTTTTAGTCATTCTGGGGATTTTGAGGATTGTTGTGGCTCTTTTAAGTTTGTAGAGAGTTCACCAAGACTCTAATACATGTTGAGGATCATTTCAATTCAAAAGCTTCTATTGTTCAGTGAAGACCCATAAATAGTTTTATTTTATTCTCTGGAAGTATACCTAAACTATCCACTTGCTTATCAGGTACTAATGCTGATATAATGAAGGTTGGTGGCTACAAACTGTCTGCATTAGAAATTGAATCAGTTATATTGGAGGCAAGTAGTTTCCAATTACTGTTTTTCCGTTGTGTGGTTGCTACCAGTACTGAACCTTTATGTAAGGAATGAGAGAAAAATGCTTTTAACAATTGATTATGATACTCACAATCGGGCGCAACTTGTGTGCAGAATTCAGCTGTGTCAGAATGTTGTGTGTTGGGCTTACCTGACAAAGCATACGGCGAAGTTGTTTGTGCTATTATTGTGCCGGAAGCCGACACTAAAAGAAAGCGAGATATAGAGTCCAAGCCTGCTCTAACCTTAGAAGAATTGACCTCCTGGGCCAAAGACAGACTTGCACCATACAAGGTATTCAATCAGTGCCCTCCTTTTGGGGAATATGGCCTCTTTTCTACTTTCTTACTATCTCATCTAGGGGTGTTGAAATGGTCGGTTTGGTTTGGTTTAGATCTTTCATCCCACTGAACTAATCTAATTGGATGACTAAAAGAGTTATTCAATCTTACCTTAGTCAATTTGGATAAGTTCAGTTGATCGCTTTTCGAACAAAAAAATTTAATCTTTTTCTAAAAAACTTCAAAAAAGAATCAAAGAAATTCTAAAATAATATACTTTCCAATATCAACTAAAAATTAATCAAGGGTTTATATTAGATAATATGTTTTAAGTTTTATGAATTAATTTATTAATATACTATGTATATAAGATTAAATTAATATTATATTATAATCTGTTGGTCATTTGGATTGAACAATACTTGATAAAATTTACAAATCAATCTAATCGAGTTTTCACAAAACTCATTCAAACAATCCAATCACTTGTCTGGTTTTGGTCGGTTTCAATTGAATTGGTTTGGTTGACTTTGGATTAGTTTGGAGTTGAACAGCCCTAATCTCATCAATAGTAATACTCTCTCTCTCTCTTAAGAGTTTAGACACATTTTTACCTCTCAAAATCTTGTTATGAAAAATGATTTCCGACACTTTTAAAATTATATTACAACTACTCTCAGAATCCAGATAGTTTCTTCATATTTGTAATGTATATTTATCTGAATAAAGATTTATAAGAAAAGGTTATTCAACGATGTGTGAAACTCATTTGAAACCATTGTTTATATCTCATCAGATACCTACTCGACTCTTCCTATGGGACTCTCTTCCTCGCAATGCAATGGGGAAGGTAATTTGCTAATAGTTTTTAGGTTTTCAAAGGAAAACAGTACTTTCTTTAACTTCTGTCTTCTAGTTTTCTACCATCAATCAATCTTTTTCATTTATAAAGGAAGTTAATCTATTTTCATGTGAAATCTCAGGTTAACAAGAAAGAGTTGAAGAAATTGCTGGCTTCAGAACAGTAATTTCTATCTCACTCATATTTTCTACAGGGCAAGACCATTGTTCTGAGACACCAATTAAAGATGCTGGCCTGGAATCTCAATGAACCAGTTCAGATTATTGTTTGAGTAGATAAATATATTTTTCTCTGTTGAGCTGCAAATTGTATTTGTGAATTTCGGTAGTGATACAAGAACAATGATTCTCCACCATATACAATAATACAATAATAGTTTTTATAATTATTATTTATGATCAATAATAATACATGAATACATCAAGTGTTAGTGCATTAAAAATTTTAATTTCGTTTATCAATTTTTATTATTCCTGAGTTTCCCAAAAACTTCTACCATAAAATTGTTACACATATCTGCAACTTGTGCATATGTAAACTTTACATATAAATTTGAACCTTGTAAACCTGGAAGACTCTGGCAATCAATCTCTGTTGTTTTTGGTGTGTTTGAATTGAGAAGATTGATGGAGATGGAAGATTCAAGTCATGAAGAAATCCAAAAATCCAAAAATACATAATAAACTTCTGTAATGGGACCTCAGGGAATGAGGTGGAGACTTAAGTTCAAAGGGTACAAGGCTGATCAAGCTCCATAAAGATCTTCTGCTCTGTGAATTCGTCATTCACAATAGTGTATCAGTAAGATTTTGATCATCCATGTGTTTTTTACTCATATTAGCCTTTTTTTTCTCTGTGATCTTTTTTGTTTTGTTTGTGGTTTTGTATTTTTGCAGGATGAAGGGGATTTGGCACGAGGGAGCAATGGCCACCTTTTTTTTAGTAAACTTAACCATTCGGTTCCTAAAATATACTATTTTGATCTTGCGGTTCTTAAAATATACAGTTTAGTTCCTAAAAGATCAAAACATTATATTTATTAATCCTTTTCATGGACTAAATAGTGTACCATGCCATCTTAATCTTTTAGGGACTAAAAAGTATACTGTTTTAATCTTTCAAGGACTAAACTATGTATGTCAATATTTGAGAGACCAAATTGTTAACTTGATGATCTTTCAAAGATCAAATTGTTAATTTACTATTGTTTTGAGTATGATTACAAGGTATTAATCACTCTGTCTCTGTTGATCTCAGTATCTCATTCTTCTCAAAGCTAAAGGTTGAGGTACCATTTCAATTTACCTCTATTTATTTATAATCCTTGACAGTGAAAATAGTATAATTTCACAGTCATTCAATTATTTCATTATTTATGATATAAATTTCGGAAACTAATTGACAAATATTGTCTGGGAAAATACGGTGTTATTGATCTCATGTAAGTGAAGGTATTTATACAAGTGAATAATGAATCTATTCTAGGAAGGAAAACACAAATGAGTAATTACAGGAGAGATTACAGCTAATTACTAATCACAATCCCTAATGTTAATCTTAGAATAATTATAGATATTAATCAGATATTGTATCAATCTAACACTCCCCCTCAAGCTGATGAATGGATATCTTCCATGCCAAGCTTGCTGACTAGACTCTGAAAGGTGATAGCACACAAGCCTTTGGTAAGCACATCTGCAAGTTGGTCACTAGAAGGAACGTAAGGAGTGCATATGAGACCGCTATCCAACTTTTCTTTAATCAAATGTCGATCAATCTCCACATGTTTAGTGCGATCATGTTGAACCGGGTTATGAGCAATACTGATCGCTGACTTGTTGTCACAATAAAGCTTCATTGGGCCTTCCCAAGTAAAGCCCAAGTCATCAAGGATAATCTTGAGCCACAGAAGTTCACATAAACCAAGTACCATTGCTCTAAACTCCGCTTCCGCACTTGATCTTGCAACCACATTTTGTTTTTTACTTCTCCAAGTTACAAGGTTCCCTCCCAATAATGTACAATACCCGGTAGTTGACCGTCTATCAATAAGTGATCCAGCATAGTCTGCATCTGTATAGGCTTCCAAAGTCAAGCTCTCCCCTTTCTCAAAGAGAATGCCTTTCTCTAGTGTACCCTTCAAGTATTGAAGAATTCGATGAACTACCTTTAAATGAGATTCTCTCGGATTATGCATAAATAAACTGACTGACAATACTCACAACATAAGCTATATCCGGTCTAGTATGTGCTAGATAAATGAGTTTTCCCACAAGCCTCTGATAGGAATCTTTATCTACCAACCCTTCTTCAGGTGCATCATACAGGCGATGATTAGGCTCCATTAGAGTGGAGGCTGGTTTACAACCCAATTTACCCACCTCTGTCAACAGGTCAACAACATATTTCTGTTGGGAAATGATAATCCCACTCTTTGAGTGAGCCACCTCAATACCAAGAAAATATTTGAGTCTCCCAAGCTCCTTAATCTCAAATTCTTTCACCAATTGTTCTTTCAATAGGGCAATATTGTCAATGTCATCCCCAGTGATCACAATATCATCAACATACACTAAGAGAATAGTCACTCCCCCTGAAGAAGATCGGCGTATAAATAAAGTGTGGTCACCCTAACTCTGCTTAAACCCCATACTCAACATAGCTTTAGAAAACCTCCCAAACCATGCTCTAGGTGATTGCTTGAGCCCGTACAAGGCCTTTTTCAAACGACAAACTGTTCCTGACTTAGAACTTGGGTTAAAGCCTGGAGGAATCTCCATGTAAATCTCCTCTTCCAAGTCTCCATGTAAGAATGCATTCTTGACATCGAACTGGTGCAATTGCCACCCAAAATTAGCTGCAAGGGATAATAGTACTCTGACAGTATTCATCTTGGCTACTGGGGCAAATGTCTCCATATATTCTACACCATATGTCTGGGTGTAGCTCTTGGCTACGAGCCTAGCTTTGTATCTTTCCAAAGTACCATCTGAGTTGTATTTCGTGGTGAAGACCCACCGACAACCAACTGGTTTTTTACCTCTTGGTAAAAGAACAAGGTCCCATGTCTTGTTTTTTTCAAGAGCATCCATCTCAGCCTTCATAGCCTGCACCCAATTTTCATTCTGCAATGCTTCGGATAAAGTAGTGGGAATAGGAATGTTGTGAAGATTAGTCAATAAAGATTTGTGTTTGGTGGACAAATTGGCAAAGTTAAGAAATGAAGATATGGGATGTTTAGTGCAAGTCCTTTGTTTTTTCCTCAAAGCAATAGGAAGATGAGAATCATCAGAATCATTTAATTGAGAAGAAGAAGGATTAGTTACCTCAACATCTTGGGGCTCCGAAGACGATGATTGGACTGGCTCACTTGCAGGAGCTAGCGTTTTTCGTCGAGAGTAAAACTTTAAAGGACGAGTAGTATCCAAAGTTTGCTTGGCTTGCAAATTGGGATCATGGGCAGGGATGATTTGAGGAGGATCTTGGTCAGGAATGATTTGAGGAGGATCTTGGTCATGAATGATTTGGGGAGGATCTTGGTCAGGTTGTGGGGACTGTACAGGCAAGTGAGGATCTTGATCAGGTTGTTGGGATTGTACAGGCAAGTCCACTATTTGAGGACACAGAACAGGTAACTCAGGAAATAGGTTATGTTCGGAGATGTTTTGATCCTTTTGAGAAGAGTCCTGGCTGAAATAAGGGGTAAGTTCAGCAAAGGTGACATCAACAGACACATAATATTTCCTAGTTGGAGGATGATAACATTGATAACCTTTCCGAGTGGATGAGTAACCAAGAAAAACACACTTTAGAGCCCGAGGGTCAAGCTTACTCCTTTGAGGGAGGTGAACATGAACAAAGGCAACACAACCAAAGACTCTAGCTACAAGATTATTTGAGGCATTGAAGTTTGGAAAAGATTCAGTGAAAACTTGCATAGGATTCTTACGATCAAGAACTTGGGTTGGAAGTCTATTAATCAAGTGAGTTGCTATTAAAACAGTCTCCCCACAAAACTTTTGTGGATCATGATTTTGAATCAAAAGAGCTCGTGTGCTTGAAAGAAGATGACTATTTTTCCGTTCAACAACTCCATTTTGTTGCGTTGTATAGACACAAGAAGATTCATGGATTATACCTTGTTGCTGAAAAAATGACGAAAGAGATTGATTGAAAAAATCTTTCGCATTATCAGAACAAAATCGTTGTATCTTTACCCGAACTGGATGTGAACCATGTTGTAAAATTTAGGGAAAATAGAACTAACTTCAGACTTTTGTTTGAGCAAATAAACCCAAGTCACACGAGTATAGTCATCAATAAAAGAGACAAACCAACAAACTCTAGAAATATTAGAAATAGTAGATGGCCCCCATATATCACTATGAATCAAAGTGAAAGGAATAGAAGTTCTACTATTACTAATAGGAAAAGAAACACGTTTATGTTTAGTAACTTCACAAACTTCACAATGAAAATCTTCAATAGCTAACCCTCAAACAAATTAGGAAGGCCAAAGTCCTATTTTGGTCCCTCAATTATGCTCAGTGTTCCAAATTGGTCCCCCAGTTATTTTTTGTTCCATATTGGTCCTCCAGTTAAAAATAATATACTTACTAATTATTTTCATTGATTAAATAATATAATATTTTAATCTTCAAAAAATTAAAAAGTATATTATTTTAATATTTCAAAGATTAAATAGTGCATTTCAATATTTTAAAGACTGAATTGTCAACTTTTTAATTTTTAAGAACCAAATTGTTAGTTTAGTCATTAATTAATTAAGGCGAAAGCACTCTTTGGTCCCCAAACTTTACACCTGTTATCAATTTCATCTCCAATCTTTTTTTGCTGTCAATTTCGTCCCTAATCTTTTACATTTTCATCAATTTTATCATTTTCTCTTACTTTAGTCAAATAGTAACGACAGAATTTATGTGGCTAACGATATATAATATAAAATTGATAAAAAAAAGAAACTTAAATCCCAACTCAGATTGAAAAATAAGATGCAGTTTGTTGTTAATTTATTAAAAGAAGTTAATTAAATGATAAAATCAACAAAAATGTGGAAGATTGAGAACAAAATTGATCATTGATGTAAAATTTAGGGACAAAATTAGTACTTTTGCCATTAATTAATTAATTAATTAATGTGGCTTCATATATGATCAACTTTGCGACTTCATATACGTAAAATGAAACATTTTGCAAACATTTAGAACTAATTTGAACATTTTGAAATATAATAGATCAAAATAAACATTATTAGGGCATAGATTTCGGATGAAATTGACACTTTAACCCTTAATTAATTAGTGTGGCTTCATTATTTCTCCCACCTCTTTTTCTTCTTCTTCCTTTTGTTCATCTTCTTCATAGTCTTCTTCATAGTCTTCTTCTTCCTCCTCCAAAAAACCAGTCGTCTCAGTAGATCCATACGCCCAACTACATATCAAATAGTACCCAAAATTGAGAGCACTAATCGCAGCAAGCACCCAGAAATACCAATCGTAATGTCCTCTGTTCAAATCATCGCTTATCCAACTCTCTCTTCTTCCTCCTCTCGAACTAACCCTATCCACCACACTCACTATCACCGACGCCACCACATTCCCCACCGCCATCCCCACATTGTACAGCGACGACCCTATGCTCGACATCGTCCTCGGAAACTCCGAGTAGTACAACTCCGATTGCCCAATCGAATTCATCGCCTCCCCAATCCCTAACAACGCATGATGCACCAAAAGCCACATCGCCGACATGTCAACTTCTCCGTTAGGGTTTCCGGCGAGTCCTTCGCTGATCGCTTTGTTCCTCCTTCTATTCTCGATGATCGCCGATGCTACGAAATCGAGGACCAGGAAGAAAAGCCCTATTCCGATTCGGGTTTTCGCGGCGATTCGGACAGGTTTTTTCGCGATTCGGGAGGCGAGAGGGAGGAGGAGGCGGTCGTAGATGAAGATTGTGAGGAAGAGTGCGACGATCATGAAGGTGCTGAAGGAACCTGGTGGGATCTGGAAATTGTGAGTGAAAATGTGTCGGTTCATGGATTTGGCTTGAAGGACGCGGAAGGAGGTTTGGCTTGTGCTTACGGACATCATGATGCTTGAGGACCATAGTGGAAGCACCTTGATGAGGGCTTTTAGCTCTTCTACTTGATCCGTTGTGGATAGATTCCATGGGTTTGAGGCTGAGCCTTCTGGTGTTATGTCTCGCTCTGGGTTCTTGATGATGCAGGCTTTGTTCAGAAACCTAGTGTACGCAACAGAGCAGAACAGAACAGAGTATCATATCACCTCGAGTTAGTAAGTAATGCAAATGCAGGCGTATATACATACTTGTTCAAATTTTTGTTGTGAATCTTGTCTGATCCTTATTGATAGTTCGAATTGTTATGAATGAAACGAAAGTGGAACAAATATGATAGTGTAACTGAGACTGGTTTTGGGAAAGTATGGTTACTTGAGAGTTTAGAAGGAAGAAGATTGGGAGAAAGTAGAAGATAGTTCTAGGATAAGTTTAAGATTTCTAGATTGGGATCTTGTAATATTAGTTGATGAAGACAATTTTACTATGAAATCTGATCTCCTCAAGTGATCAAGTCTGAAGTGAGAAGTTTGTGAGATTTCGGTGAAAGAAATAGAACTTTAGAGGACACACTCCCTAATCTCTTTAGTTATCTGTTTACACCCACTGTCTATCCATACAAACTTCTTATAATTCTTCTAGTACATGAAAAATATGGTTTTTATATTTGCATACCCAGACAATATAAGAATAATATTCTCCACATACGTAAAGCTCTCGTTTGAAAATAAAATAAATACTTTGAGAAAAGAGATACCTACTGTTAGGCATTTGACTTAAGAAACTTTGAAGAAGTAAACTAAAATCCCTAGATTATATGAGCATTGTTTGACGGCGATTCTCAAATATCGCAGAACAGAATGGGATTTTAGTCTTTAATTTTTTTTTTTAAATTCATCTTGAAAATTCATTATTCGTTGCAAATTAGTCTTTTCATAAACACTTTACCTCTATACATCCCATCCTTAAAATAATTAACTTGCAACGAGTCATAGATTTTTTAGAATTAAATCAATAATTTAAAAAATTCAATGTCTAAAATAATTTAAGGACTAAACTGACAAAATGCCTGCTTTTTGAATGACAGATAATAAAAGTGAAAACAACCAAACAATAGGATACTAATAAATTGTATTTTACCCTTAAGAATTCCATCCCCAAAATAAATAGATGATTAGAGCAGAGATGATGGGAGTATATATTCAACCTGAGTTTATGAGTTGGAACAAGAAGATCTGAGCCCTTTCTATGATGGAAATTTGCAGGTGAATAATCAGGAGGAAGTGAAAGGTGTCTGTTCTTGTAGGCAACAACAATGACCTGAGCAAGTCCAGTGAGGAGGCTGCTATGTGGCTTATTCTTGACATAGAGTGGAGAAGCAAGGAAGAACAAGACAATAGACAAGAACATAAGAGCAGCAGGAATACCAAAACCCAGTTTCCATCCAAGGTGGTCTTGTGCATAGACCACTCCGGTCAAGGCGACAACAACAGCGAAAGCTTGAGAAGCATAGTACCAACTGATGAAGCTCTCTAAGACTCTGTGATTATTAGGGTTAGATTTTTTGTTGAGCTGATCAGCACCGAAGGGTAAGGAGCATGAAATGCCACCAACTCCAATGGATATGAGAGAAAGAGCAATGATGAAGAATGCCATTTGGAATGGTGATGCTGTTGTTGATTGGGTTGGCCTTAATTCTGGGATCATTGCTGTTAACCACAAGAATGTCGTCCCCTGTATTCCAAATAAAAAAATGTTTGTAATTCTAGATGTATTCCTAGTTTGATTTCTCATAACATTGGGTAAAAAAAATCTTAGGGTTGATCAAAGCCCTAGACATATTGATCCTATCATATATATTTTTATTGTGTTCCATATTTTCGAATGCAAAAAATATATTTTTCATACCCAAACTCGGATTTGAACAGGTTTCAATATTAATCTTTATTCTCAAATCTCAAGTTTTATTAATAATTGAATTCTCATATCTGGAGAAATGACAAATTATATTATTCTTTTATTAATGTAAAATACTTGTATCATTTTTGTTTGGGCCAGAATACTTCTATCATATCTTTTCATTATAATTATCAACGGTTTCTGCGATAAACAGTTAGACACCAAGTTTTGAATGAGTAGTTGCATTAATTAAGTTACTACTTCACTCATAAGAAGAGGGAGTGTATGTGTGTTTGTGTTACAAATCACTAGCTTCCAACAGAAGTCTCTGTTTTGCATATGAACAAAGAGGGTTTCAAGTTCTCCAAATTAAATAACACAAAAATATTTAAGCCAAAATCCTATTTTAGTTTTTGCTTTTGGGATAGATTTCACTTTGGTCCTATATATATATATATTAGTTCTATTTCAATCTTGACTAATATTTCAAAGTTGGTTTGAACCTAACTCCATTAGTCTTTTGTTTTTCTTATTAAACAAAATACTGCATCACTTTTAAATTTTAACAGATCATAGAGCAAGGCTAACAAAGTTAAGTCCAATACCAACTTTGAAATAGTAGTCAAACATATAAGAATGGAATGGAACAAAAAAAAAAACACATAAAGGACAACTAAAATTGAAGCCAAATATAAAATATCAAAATAAAATTTTGACCTATATAAAAATTCTTATTCTTTCAAATTCTGAACTAGCTAAAACTGAGAAGACCAGGTTACCCAGATGCAAAACCACAAGAAAATCAAACATCAGAAAGGCTAAAGGAAGAAAAAGGACACACATAAAAAGAAACATACACACACACACACACATATATATATATACCAGGAAAACGATGATGGAACCTAAGGCAACGGAAAGAAAGCGTCCCAGAAAAGAATCAGCAACGAAAGCACCAATCAAAGGAGCAAAATTGGAAGCAGCAAACCACAAAACAAGTATGTGAGTAGCTTCAGCCAATCTCATGCTGTAATATCCCATCATATAGAACACCAAGTTTGGCACAAGCCCAGTTAATGCCACCTTAGCAAATGCCTCATTTCCTTCATTAACAATAATTGATAATCTCAATTAATCAATTATGAAATTATGAAATTAAAACTCAATCATAATTATGTATATATATATATATATATATATTACCTATGATGAAGGGCATGGTAATGAAGCCACCCTTTCTTCTTGGGCTTTGACCTGAAGATGCTTCCATTTCCTTCTTCTTCATGCACTGATGATAACAGCAACAACAGAACCAGAGAGACAAATTAAACAGTACTTAATTAGTTAATTAATTTACAATCTTCTTGCACTAATTGTTGTGGTTATCATTAATTCTAATCTTTTAGGGTATGACCTATCTATATATATATGATAATGTCTCAGGTGAAGAGTGAAGACCTATTTGTAAACAAGAGATCGGATTAATTATTACTGATTATTATATTGGCAGTGTGATTCTTGGTATAAGATTGTCTATATTAAAAGACAAAGTATGTACTTTTTAATCAATATTTAAAGGATTGCAAAAGTATGTTAATGGACTTTCTTTTAATTTATTCATATCGTTCTTTATATATGAATATATATATAAATATAGTCTAGCTATTTTTTTGTTTTTGATAATTAAATATAGTCTATCTATTGATTCTTGATAATAGTTTTTGCTTGGGTTTAATTTAGTTTTCAATATCAGGACACGGTTAATTTATATACTACTATACTAGTCTCTAGGTTGAGATTATGACGTATCTACTTTTACTTATCTTTTTTATAATTTTAGTGAGATTATTTTTATTCAAATCGAATCTCAATAAATTTTCCATAACAGGAATGCTTTTAATAAGGTTAAAAATTAAAATACAAGACCTTATTTATTTTTTTGGCTCGCCGATTTTTTTAATTTTGTTTTCATTAATTCGAACTCGATTTGTATTGCACATTTTGGTTGTGATTGAGAAGTCTCTCATCAATAGAGATAATTGTGTATTCATAAAGTCTCAAATTTAAGACCTATTTAAGTAATACACTAATAAATCACTTACTATTTGGACCAACCCCAAATTAATACAAGAGTTATCTTTTAAAGGAAAAAGTATTAAATTCATCCACAAACTTTACACCGATCGTCAATGTCGTCTCCAATCTTTTTTGCAGTCAATTTTGTCTTTAAGGTTTTACATTTTGATCAATTTTATTTTTTGACTAATTTATTTCAATAAATTAACGACACTACATCCTATTTTTCAATCTGAGTTATGATTTAAGTTTCTTTTTCTGTCAATTTTACATATCATTAGTCACGTAGATTTTGTTGTTAATATTTGACTAAAGTAAGAGCAAATGATAAAATTGACTCAAATGTGAAATATTAGAGATGAAGTTGACTGAAAAATGATTGAGGACGAAATTGACAATTGGTATAAAGTTTGGGGACCAAAATAATATTTTTTTTCCTTTATTAAAAATGAAATATATATTATTCTAACCAATAATCATGATATTAGGTTTATTACAATACAAAAATATAATAAATATTTAGGTAAAGAAACGTAATTTAATTCTTAGTGAAAGCTGTTAATTTTATTGGTGGAATCAAAGTATAATTGGACTGAGCTTTCAATTAATTTGGGAGTGGCAATGAATGAGGATCAACCAATAATTTGACAAAAATTATATTAATGTTCGTACGAGTAAGTGTTGGATCATGTGCCTTTTTGTTACTTGTTTTGCACACGTCAACTTTCTTACCTTAATTTGTTTTATTGCATGAAGATTGCATCCAATTACCATGGATCATATAGTTGAATTTGATTCATTAAATATATAATCATTTATTTATATGATGAAAAAAATATGTCCTTTGAGTCACTTCTTTTCTTTTTAAAACAAAAAAATAGGTCATTTGTACTATGAAGCATGGACACGACACGCACGTCAAATTCTGAAAAATTATATGACACGACATGACATATATATATATATATAATTAAATATTTATAAATTTTGATGAAAACTTTTAAAGTTATAATATCTATTCATAATATATGTCATTATTTAATATTGTTTGTCTTATTAAAATCACAAAAATTAAAATTGATTTTATATTCTGAAACTTATAAATATGTGTCGTATGGGTGTCGTACAAATGTCGGACACAGACACGTGTCTGACATAGCGACACGCCCTCAAAATAAAGTGTACATACTTCATAGCCTTTGAGTCGCTTCGATATATATATATGTATATATATATATTAATTTAAAGGCAAAAATATTTACGGTATTCTCAAATTATAGGATAAGTCTCAATTACACCTTTAAATTTTTTTGTGATCAAACATACTCTTAAATTTCTATATTTGACTCAATTTATACTCTTAAATGTCTAAATCAAAAATGGAAATTGGTGACGTAGCAAGTGATTTTTTTGTTCTTTTTTTTTATTTTGGTATCAATTGTACTTCAAAATTTTTACATTAATGTCAATTATACCCAAAAACTTGTATCTTTTTGTTAATTGTATACCAAAAATATTGATTTCTGCGTTTTTTTACTAAAGATTTAAACAATGTTAAGCTTTAGGATATAATTGAGTTAAATATGAAACTTTAAAGATGTATTATTAGATCACAAAAACACTTAAGAGTATAACTAAGATTTACTCTATAGTTTAGGATCATCGAAAATGCTTTTGCCAACAGTGTTGAAGTTTGATATGAAATGTTTAATTAAGTTGTGTATGTATACACGTGGAGGGTGTCATTTAACTAAAATAACTATGGCAATTTAGTATACTAGTACTTTTCGTATTTTTCGATGTTATATATCTTTTAACTTTCTCTAATTTTTTTAATATAATTCAAGAATTTATTATCTCTAATTTGCATTATGATACTGTGTTTGTGTTCCTTTTCTAATAATTTAGATCATTTATAATACTTTAGGGGTATAATACTGAGGAAATAAGAATATGTTAGAGAGAGAAAGTATTAGTAAGATCTATTTTCTCTCTCTACTTATTCTTTTTTCTCTCTCCACTTCACTATAGATGATTCAAATTGTCTTTTCTAGTCTTGGTCTCTTAGAAGTCTTGAGTCCCTTTCCCTACTTCTTTTCTTATTTGCCTAGGCTTGTACTTTTATTAGTTTTTTTTTTGTTGTGAGACCTATTGGGCTCTGATATTATGTTGAAATTTAATAGTTTTGGTCCAAATTTGTGTGATAGTGTTTAATTTGTGTATAAGTATATATATATGCGGAAAATGTCACTCAATCAAGATGTTTGAAGTAATCTAGCATAACATCTTTCCTGATTATATATCCTTTAAATTTGGTTGTCTTCTATTTGAAATTCTTATATCGCCAACAGCAAGAAACTTCAATTATCTTTGATATTGATTAAAATTTCATATTATTTTTTTATTATAAAAATTTAAGATCATAAGGATTAAAATCACAAGTTACTTAAATGTCAATTTTTAAAAATAGGCCAAAACCTCAAATTGGTCTTTTATGTATGGACCGTACATTTCAAATTGGTCCATGCTTATATTTCATTTGTTTTATATTGGTCCTACATATTTTCATAATTTCTCAAATTGATCTCAAACCTACTTTTGAGGAGTAATTTGACTTCATTTGCTAATTATCTCAACCGAGCAGAGAAAGAACTCTTCAAGAGTTAACACATATAGTTTGAAAATCGTTGTATTTAGACTTGAAATAAGAGAAATATGACCAACTTCATTTGTTTGGATGTAAATTGATTTACCCACTTTCAAGACTTGATTTAACTTCGTTTGTTGATGGTTCCAAAATAATCATCAAAAGAAACTCGTAGCTATAGATTTGTGGCATTCGAACTTGAAATAAGATAAATATGACAACATTCAGTGTTTTGGGACCAATTTAAAAAATTATAAAAACATGTAAGACCAATATGAAACAAATGAAATATAAGGGACCAATTTGACATCTAGCACATACATAAGAGATCAATTTGAATTTTTGGCCTTCATAAAATATAAATAAACTAAACCCATTAAATTGTATTTTACCTTAAAAAAATCTATTTCTCTTACCATCTATGAAGCATAGGCACTGACACAGACACGGACACACAAACACGCCAAAGTCTTAAAATTATATAACACAATATATATTTATATAAATAAATAATTAAGAATCTATAAATTTGGAAGAAAACTTTAAAAATTACAATATTTATTCATAATATATGTCATATTTGTCATTATTTTCTATTATTTGTTATGTTAAAGTCACAAAAAATTAATTTTACATACAAAAACTTATAGATATATGTCGTATGGGTATCGTACATGTGTCGAAATGTGTCGTATGGGTATTATATAAGGTAATATGCCCTCCAAATAAAGTTTTCATGCTTGATAGCTTGCCATTAAACATGCATGGCTTTTAAAAAACTCATTTAAGTAACACTCTATCATTGTATGAAGTACACATTACTATTTATAAATCATCATATTTTATGAGTCAACAGGATCTGCAGACAAAAACAACTCAGATTTCCTATATAAGATGCCATAAAGTTTGGAGTTGAGTAGATTAGAAGATAGATCCTAGGAAGAACTTTACATGTATTTTAATTTATTTTTCAAAAAAAAAATATGGCTTTCTTTATATATATATAACGGTGGGAGATCGAGCTATGTTCATTTCATGTTGAAAATAAATGGATTTGTATAGTTAATAATCACTTTAATTATTTATATGATAAAACTCATGATTACCCCATGTTACCAAATAAAATTAAAAGATTCTTAATGATCAGAAATATATATATGGGAGGAAAGTTAGAGAGTCGGCTACATGTTTTGAGGGATCATCATGTGGTTGTACGATGAGTTATTAATTATTCTTTAGATAATTATTTATGATTTGATATGCATTCCTAGAAAGTAAATTTTAAATTTTACTTAATATTTCTTTTAAAAAAAATAAGTGCACATAATTAGCTTAAAACAATAATAATTTGGTATAGTAGTTGATAAACTGAATCATAGATGAGATCGTGAAATGACTCAAGTTTAATCTCTAGAGTTGATATGGTTAGCTGTGGGAGGACTTTAAACTATTCGCTCTTACCCAAATAGAATTAATCTTAATTCTTAAAAGGAAAAAACCAATAACATTTATTCTAATGAGTAAGCAAAGAAAACAAAAATTCATAATTCTTAAAAGGAAAAAACCAATCACAAATTTATTTTCAGTTTGTGATAAAGAAAAATAAAATTCTCCCTATTAACTCACTCATGAAGACAGTATGAGAAAAAAAAATGTTATCTTAACTGTTCAGATTAAAGATAATAACAAAAAATAGTTTAGGATAATAACAAAAAATAGTTTAGAAGCCAAAACACGCGGTAATTTAGGGACCAAAATGAAGTTTTAACCATAATTTTATGTTAAACTCTTTAATTTCTCCCTCTAAGGTGTACCAAAAGTTATTTAGGAAATAATTCATATCTAAACCAAACTCATTAAAACCGTATACTTTAATTTCTCCCTCTACAATATTTACTAACAAATGGTTGATTGAAGTGGTAATACTCAAATCTTTATAGACGATGATTTGAGTTCGAAACTTATTAAAAAGTAATTTGATCTAACTTCGATGTGTAACTGACATTGACTGACACATGTCAATCAATGTCAGAACAAATCGTAGTTTGACTTGCGATTTACAGTGATTGGACCACACAGACCAAATCGTATTTTGAAAATAATATTTTAAATATTAAATATTAAATAATTTCGAAAATAATATTTTATTGTTAGGAAAATTGATTTTTTTGGTAAATAAACTATTTAGTAGTTGGTTAACTAGAAAAATAATATTTTGGTGAATTTTGTTAAAATGGTATGTTAGGTAAAATAGTAGATATTTTAGAAAATAGTTTTGTTAGATGAAATATTAGATAATTTTCCAATAATATTTCTAGGGATAAAATTGTTAGATTTAGTATTAGAAAATTTTGAAAATAGGATTGTTAGATGAAATATTAGATAATCTTGAAAATAATATTGGTAGAGATAAAATTGTTAGATTTAGTATTAGATTTGGATTGATTTATTAGTTTAAATAAAATTGTTACATTTTAAAAAATATTGTATAATTTTGAAGAATAATATATATTTGTTAGAGATAATGTTAGTTAACTTTTTGTGAGATAAAAAAATAGATAATGTTGGAGAATCATATATATTTGTTAAAGATAATATTGTTAGATAATATTAGTTAATTTTTTGTTAGATAAGAAAATAGATAATATGGTTAGAAATTTAATTGTTGAATATTGTTATTAATTTATTTTTAGAGAAAATTTTAGATAACTTTAAAATAAGAGATAAAACTTGTTTTTTAGATATAATATTTTAGACATTGTTAGAATATTATTATCATAAATATAATTCCATTTTAGATGATAATTGTATTTAAATTTTATTTATTAGAGAAAAATGACAACGACAGTCAGATGCTTGTTATATAGTCATGGAACAATCTCTACTGGTGTCAACGAGGTTGTGTTTGAATCTGAACATAAAAGAATAATGACATTGTCTAGTGACACTACGTTGGACAGATTAAATGAATTTATTAGGCAGAAACTAAGATTTTCTCCCCTTGAAGAGATAAATTTCATCGTGTATAGAATGCCAATTAGTCAAGAAAGTGGACAATATGTCTACTCGACTTTTAACTTAGTGGATGATGATTGCGTGGAGTCAATGATGGATTTACACTTGACATTAATGGGAAACTCAATGCTTGTGCTTGAGTTGTATGTAGAAGTTGTGAAATGTGCAATTGAAAGTACTTCTCAAGTCGAACGGACATATAAACTTGAGCTTCGAGCCCATTAGTGTGATTGTGGGGCATTTCAGGCAAAACATTACCCGTGTGTGCACGCAGTGGCTGCTTGTGTGCGTATAGGTTGGGACTCGTTGGCGTACGTACATCCATGCTTCCGATTGGATACAATGATACAGGCATATAAAACCCATTTTCAACCTCTTGGCGACGTCTCATCATGCCCGCCGTACATGGGTCCAACCGTGTGGCCGGACCCCAAGAAACAGAGGAGCAGAAAAGGTCGACCCAAAGAGGCCCGCATTCACAACGAGATGGACGTCAGGGAACCAGTTGGGACTATTAGATGTAGCAGATGTAAGGGCGTTGGACACAATAAGAAAATGTGTCAACAACGAAATAGAAATTCGTAAACTTATGTATTTGATTCAATGAATGACATTTGTAAGTGACTTTAATTTTGAATTTAAATATACATTCGTCTTTTGTATCAATTTATGGATAATTATTTAAGTGATTATATAAGTGACTTTAATTTTGAATTTAAATATATATTTGTTTTCAGTAAAGATGGCCGACAGACTTGATCGTGATCAAAGACAACAAATGCGCATCGTGAACCCATTGCCGACCGACCGCTCTGTGCTCTATTTGGTGGACCGACATATCGCAGTGCACATTTGGAATGACATGGTAGTCGTCATGGTTATTTGGTTTACTTATTTTTTTCTGATTAATTAATTGCTTTTATTTAGCTTTTAATACCTTTCTATTATCATATTGCAGCAACCGGCCCGTACTCTCCAGCTTCGCCGATGCACACATACTCAGCAATTCCGCGGTGATCCGCCACTGCAGATCATACCATATCTTGTGCGTGGTGGGTTCTATGGGGTCTCCCGCATAGTACCATTTACATTTGAGCCCGACTTGATTAATGCACTGATCGAGCGATGGCGGCCGGAGACCCATACATTCCATATGTCGTAAGGAGAGTGCACGATCACTCTCCAGGACGTGGCCATTCAGCTGGGATTACCGTGTGGTGGGGCCCCACTTGTTGGCGCGACTACAAATAGATGGAGACAATTGGCCGGCCGACTGTTGGGGGTGACACCCCCTAAATCAGCGATCAGTGGATAGCGGTTGAAGATGACGTGGCTAATTCAGAATTTTAATAACGGTCGTCTTCCGCCAAATGCCACAGACGAGCAGGTGCAGCAGTTTGCACGAGCGTATATACTACGCTTGATCGGCGGATGGTTGATACCTGACCAGTCAGGTAATTTAGTGCACTGCATGTACCTGCAGTTCATGGAGGACTTCGCTGAGTGCGGGACATACAGCTGGGGTTCAGCTATACTCTCCAATTTGTATAGCGACTTTTGTACTGCCACACATCCCAGAGCGACGGGAATAGGCGGTTGCCTACTTCTTGTACACTTATGGGCTTGGGATTGATTCCCATCGTTAGCGCCACAGCTCAGAAACGAACCACCCGCCCATGATCAGTATGTGCAGTTAGGCTTTCCACGCCCACCTTTGGGACACCGGTATGTGTGTTTCCATGTATATTTATGTTTTCCCTTCTATTGACATTATAGTTTTTACTATATTTTACTAATAGTTTTCATTACGTAGGTGGGCCGCTGTTGTAGACCACTACTTGCCTTGTCATGAATCCGTACAGTGGTACCGCCAATGGATTGATCACCATCGTGGTCGTGAAGTATGTATGACAATTATTTCTATATTGTATAATTTTAATTTTAATTTTAATTTTATTATGCTTAACGATGCCTTTTTCCAGTTCGTGTGGACCCCATATGACGATGTGGCGAACCTCATCCCTGACTACTGTTTGGTGAACCGCAACGTGTGGCGGTCCTCATGTCCCATCATATCTATGAATGTAGTCCAGTGGCACCACCCTGATCGAGTGCTCAGACAGTTTGGGATGGCCCAACACATTCCTCACCCTGCAATGAACTTGGACGATTTGGGCTTCCACGGGAGAGATCTTAGAGGCCAAACAGACGTTGACTGGCTAGATAGGCATCGTCAATTTGTACAGTATTGACACGAGTGGCCCAACAGAGTCTATAGTTCCGATGAGCCGCCTAGGCGACGGGTAAGGCTTTCTGAGTACGGCGAGTGGTACAGGAGTATCACATGGTGATGGATGGACCCCATCGGTGGATCAATGATTTATGCCGTGCGTAAATCATATTCAATTTCCCGTGTTCATGTATTTAATATTTTTGTTATATAATCACTTATGTTTACGACTTCATGCAGGTTGAGGCAATGGACGAGTTGGAACAACATGCTAACAACCCACCGGCCACTGTTCCTGATTTATGCGACATAATTAGGAGAATTTCTATTAATGTGAAGGGGGCATTAGGCGAGGGGCAGGAGGCACAGGACAACATGCAGCACACCATCGTCGGGCACCCGCCAGGCCAGACGTCCCGGAGCCAGAAATTGCTCCGACACAGTCACCCTCTAGAAACAAGAGGTGGCGGCAAGGGTATATTTCGTCTAAAGAACCACAACAGATCATTTACGATCAGCCGTCGCCGCCCCCGGCACATGAGGAGCCACCGACACATACATACCATGTGTCGTCCCCTGCTTACCAGGAGCCACCTTACCAGGAGGAGCCGCCTAGGGATTCACCCCCTCTTCTGGTTTGACGGGATACTTCGGTGGTGGTACTTCAGCCTAGTTAGACATCCCGAAGTCGTCGTCCTGCCGTTCGCAGACTTTTGATTTCCTGGACTTATCACTTGGGGTATCTCTTCCTCAGGAGGTACCTTATCAGCAGCTGCCTAGGGATTCATTCGTCGATTTTTCTGGCGGCAAGGGTATATTTCGTCTAGAGAACCACAACAGATCATTTACGATCAACCGTCGCCGCCCCCAACACATGAGGAGCCACCGACACATACATACCATGTGTCGTCCCCTGCTTACCAGGAGCCGCCTTACCAGGAGGAGCCGCCTAGGGATTCACCCCCCTTTTCTGGTTTGACGGGATACTTCGGTGGTGGTACTTCGGCCTCGTTAGACATCCCGGAGTCGTCGTCCCGCCGTTCGCAAACTTTTGATTTCCTGGACTTATCACTTAGGGTATCTCTTCCTCAGGAGGTACCTTATCACCAGCTGCCTAGGGATTCATTCGGCGATTTTTCTGGTTCAGGATACTTCAGTGGTGGTTCTTCGGCACATCCGGCCTCGTTAGACATCCCAGAGTCGTCGTCTCACCGTTCGCAGCAAGTTCATGAGCTACCTTTCTTGGAATTGTTGACAGTTCCTAACTATCCAGTGCAGCACGACATGCCTCCTCCTGTTTCACAAACATTTTCACAGGCCGACATGCATCCTCCACAATTATTGTCTTCTATGCAGGATGCATTGGTATCATGTCTCTTACCGCCCTATCTACGTGATCAAACACGCTCCATCCTCCAGATAAATATACCCCAGGATGAGGCGGATGACTTGTATAATTAATTTTTTTACTTGATATAATTAATTTTGTATAATTAATTTTTTAGTTGTATAATTAAATTAGTTATTCAAAAATTAATAAAAATTATTTACATAAAACCCTAAACCCTAAACCCTAACCCCCAATAATAAAACCCTAATCCCTAATACCAAAACCCTAAACATACTAAACCCCAATACCCTAAAACTCTCGGCCCTTAAATAAATCGCAACATGTGCTGTGATTTCAATAACAGTAAAATCGCAGCATGATTTTTTTTAAAAAAAATTGAAAATAAATGGGATCCACATGGCACTCATCCCAAGAATAATTTTTTTTTTTTTGGGTGATTGAAATCTTTTTTCTTTTTGTATTATAAAAATAAAAAAATCTAGTATTATGATATGTATCTTGAATTATATATATACGTGCAATATAGATATTTTGACGCTTGAAAATTGTGTAATTGCTAAATGAGTAATTCAAGAGATATGTACAGTTTTACTTAAGTTTGAATTTTATTCTTGTACAAGAAAAAAAAAAAAACTAGTCATCCCCTTTCTTACCGTGAAAGACACTAAAGATGAACGAGGAGTTTTCTAATAGTCAATCGTTTAAAATTTTAGTATAAAATAAATTATTTAAAATATATATAATATAATAAATAAAGATAAATATCCAAAAAAAAAAAAATCACCCCCACCTTCCATGTCCCCACTCCCCCACATTTCATGCATGTCCCCACTCCCCACTTACTAAACTAATATTTTTTATGATATTAATTTTAATTAAAAATTTTATTTTTCTAAAAATAAAATAAAATTAATTATTTCAAATTTAAATATATTTATTAATTTAAAAATATTTATAAACTTTTAAATAATTTAAATTTTTGAATAATTTTTGTCATTATCTTTACCTAACTCTTGAATAACAAAACATGCCTCCAAAAGATAATAATAATAACAGTAATTAAAAATAATAATAAGACAACTTATTGCCGGGCATCGCCATAATAAATTTCGAACAAACACCTTTAACACCTTTAACTATATCAGAACAAATAATATTGCGACCCAAAAAAAATACAAAAATAGTATTATATATTGAAACTGGCGCGAGGTATAATTTTTCATTCATTTAAAAAGTATAAGATCAACTTCACTAGTTATATAATCTTTAAATTATAATCTTTATAGACAATTGCCTTTAATTTTTTTTAACACTATTTATTTATAACAGTCAACTTGATAACAAAGAATATAAAGAAATTCATATGATTCTTGAAAACCCTTTCACATGAGTAAATTCCAAGTTAAAATTGGTTGGATTATTGATGTAGAACTTAGAAGAATGCTAGAATATGAGGGAGAAAAAATGGAGGGAGATATGATAACAAATCTGAATATTAATCTATAATCATCAAGTCTGAGTCCAAAATAACGGGGAGCTACATATATAAGTGCAGCTCAATCAAAGATAATAAAAACCACATAACAAGTCTCAACAATAATAAAAGCAAGCTAATTCCCAAAATAACAACTTCCAACAAAATACTAATAAGTCAAATGAAAATAACTAAGTAATAACTCTCTTCTTTTTCCTAGAATAAGTCTTCCAAGCAATTATAGTGGGGACTATAAGCACTTTGTAGTCGTAATTACAACTCCACTCAACTTTTACATTTTTATAATGGAAAAATGACCCAAAATTAACTTATTTCAATTGGATTAAGGAGGCTGGAAGTTGAGCACACTTCACTTCAGCATGAAGTTGAACACACTTCATTTCAATTGGATTAAGTGTTCTATACTTTATACTGAGAAAGCCATTAGAAAAGTACTATAAAATAAGCAACAACAGCAAACTAAAGTATTTAATGGTAAGACATCCAAGCTAAGGGATACATCCACTTGTCCATACATAGGTTTCATTTTAATGCACACAGTTATCATACCAAAGATATTAGTTAATGCTTAATAGTTACAGGTTTTATTTCAATGCACACACAGTTTATCATACAAAAGATACTAATTAACAGCTTAGACTGAATCTGGGATATCCCACAGCCACAGGATGCAAGGTCCATGCAGATCATCAAGCTTCAGACTTGCTCCATTCTTGTAAAGTTGGGGTTGCAACTCCAATATTTTTCATGTCAAATATGTTGGCTGAAACCACACATATGTTAGCTATTACTAAGATTATCTAGTCATTTCAACATTCATCATCACAAAAAGACTTCAACACACACACACACACACACACACACACACACACACACACACACACACACACACACATATTAGTGTTTTTCTTTGAGGGCATTCAAAATTTTGTATATACACCTGCAGGAAGATTAAATAAAAAGAAAAAAACAGAAAAGAAAAGGATACTCAAGACTCAGGAGGTGATATGTGCATATTGTAGAATTCAACCAAGTTCTATCCCACAGGCAAGTTGGATTATGCAAATATTTTCTTCTAGTGTAGAAAATATTTGATTGACGTAGAGAGACCTAGCAGAAGCTTTTCAAGACACACTTAACTACTTAAGTATAAGCAAGTATTTGCCATCAGAAGGCATACATTTTTCTAAGTTGACAAGTTTAGATGGATATCATATAATATTCAATTTCATTAGTTTTAGTTGAATTCAACGAAAACTAGACTCTGTGACCAAAAAATCTTTTCACCACATTATTCTCTTAAATCATTACTGTCGAGAGGGGCTTACTAGTAGCAGGTTATACAGATTACAATTCCTGACAATTGCAAGACTCTCAAAGAATTCAAAAGGACGTACCAGCATGGATATCAGGTGTTGCAGCAGCAGTGGCATCGACAATAACAGTTACAGGTTGATAGTCCAACGCCACAGCATCAAAGACTGACTGTCTGATGCAATTTGGTGTTTGAACACCTAAAACAAGTGATTTAAGAAGCCATGAGATGTAAATATAGATGGGTATGTGATTTTGGTCTTGGAAATTGGAAGTTTATTCACCAGTGATCACAAGACTGTTAATCCCGGCTCCTTGAAGGAATGAATGAAGATGTGTAGCAAAAAACGCGCTAAACCTTGTCTTCACCAGCTTATAATCCTCTTCTTTAATTACCAAGCCATCAACTAATTCTGCACCTGCACTTCCCTTGGTGGTTGGTCCAACTTTCTCCCATTCATAAAAATGTCGACGAAAGAGTTCAACATCTCTTCCTAAGGGATCATGCTCTCGAACAACCTAGAAAAATTTGAAGGAACAGAAAATTCAGGATATGATTAATTATTCTCATGATTACATAAACAACATATAGGAATGCAGAAGCACTCCACAAGTTGTGCCTTTGGACCTCCAAAATATGAAAATGTTCATGTGATAGTAAGTGCTAACAATTTAACTACCTAACACAAACATTTGTCATGGGATCTTCAAGTTGGATGCTGAACCAAAACTAAGCAACTTCAGAGGTTGCTGAGAAGGCAAAGGTAAATAAATGCTTATCTCTTCAGTTCTCTTCACTTCTATAGACTCTTAAAAGACACAAAAACAAAAGTAAGCAGAGCAAAACCACTGACTGCGGTGCAGTGATCTATAAACAAACTAATAAATACAGGAAACCACAAAGACTCAATCATAAACCATATCAAGACTTTTCTTTTTCATCCAAGAAAAAAATCCATCACATGAACAATAGCTTGGTTGAAGAGAAAAGCTTCCATTTACAAATGAAAGATACTCCTCCTTTCCCATTAGAATATCTTGATTGAGTGTTCAAATTCCTCTGGCTAAAATATCAGATATAGGCATCTTAATAATAATAGCAATAAGTAATCAATTTTCAAGGGAACTAGCTCATGAATAGTCCATAGAAAACCCACATAACACAAAGAAGGGACAAAGAAAAAAAGAAGGTGACGACGAACTTTGATTAATTACCCAAACTACAAGTATGCCACGCTCCCTCGCAACCTCCACAGCCTTAATCACATTTGGGATTATGTCTTTGCCTCCATTTACTTTCATTGGAGCTCCATCTTCAATGAAATCTCTCTGCAATAAACAAAACCCACAGAAACCCTAATTTCTCCAGACACATCCAAAGAGATAAGGATCCTATCAGATGACACGACATAAGAGTATATAATATAATACCTGCATGTCAATCACAAGAAGAGCCGTACGACTCCAATCATGTGCCATCGCCGAAGCCGATTGAAACCCAGGGTTCGAGCGAGGAGATGAATTCCGCTGCAGAGGCACTTGAACAAACGAGAGAGATTAGAAATCAGAAATTAGAGAAATCAAAGAGACTAGAAGGCGATACCTAGAATAATGCAAAGTGGGCACACTCAATTTCAGAAGTGAAGAAGGTGTAGGTTTGAAATTTGGAGCTAAAGAAGAAGAAGATGATGAGATTGAGGAAGGTTTAAGAGTTAGAGAAGCCATTTCTTCCTTCTTTCTTCCTGGTTTTCAGTCTTTGCTTTCTAAGTTGACAAAAAAAAAAAAAATAGTTTGGTCTAGTGGTTAGCTCACTAGGTCGCTTAAGCAAGTGTCAAGGGTTTGATTCATGCCTTGTGTATACATCAATCAATTGGCCGGCGGCAAACCCTTAAATAGAGCTCAAATTCGCGGAGGATTAGTCCTTAGCCACCGACTGGGATACTTTGGGCAACAAAAAAGTAAAGAAAAAAACAATGGAAATGGGACCCTCTGAATTTATCTCAATGGTGATAAATAAAGGAGGAAACCTACTATTCAATTCCTCATCTTTTGCTGAGTTAACGATTTAGTCCCTCAATTATCGAAATAGACTACTTAATCCCTCGTTTATCATAATCGTCAACTATTTAGGGTCATTTGATTTGAGGGAAAAGGGGTATGTAAAATAAAGGCACGGATTCCAATACTTTCAGGTGTTTGGTATGACAATTTGAGCTTACAATGTAAAGGCATTTACATTACATAGGTCATTTTTCTTTACTTCATAATTCTGATGTAATCCAAGTCTACCTAGGGAATTATGGTAAAATTCCTAATTTGCCCATCTCACTCTCATCCCATCTTCTTCCCCTGACGGTGGCCGACGGCGGTGGACGACGGCGGCGGCCACCGTGGACGGCGACGGTGGCCTTGTGTTGGTTGTGGGAAAGACATTTTTGTCATTTTCTTTCTATATCTATTTTACTTTCTCTCTCATACCTTTTTATACCAAACACTTTTAATCTATATATATATATAAAGCAGAACAACTTACAAGCAGAGGCTGCCACCTGTCCTCTAATTTTTTTTTTTGGTCACCCATTTCCACAATTAATGATAACAAATTAATATCCACTATAATCTTCAACCAATAGATATCACTCAGCCTAATCTTCCAACCAATAGAATTCATTTTTGTCTACTCATTCCA